>JADBJO010002900.1:2500-32500 GCA_016801955.1 Conus betulinus | reverse complement strand
ACAGAGCGAAAAGGAGAAAAAACAAATCACTCAAAAGATGCATCTTAACAGTGCTCACCAACTCTTGACAACCATGGACACACAACACACACAACAGAGCCTTGACCTCACCAGTTCATCAGGAAACAGGCTATCTCCTCATCTGCATACAGCTGGTGACGACCACCGATGTTCCGCCACCGACGGTACGCCGCAGTCTGGGCGAACGACGGCGAAAAAATCACTGTGCTGGAGCGGAAACCTTCCCCTGGCACGACCGCTACCTGCGCTGCCTGCGACGTTGTTGCGGCCCTTTCCATTGCCTTACGCTGCCGCAACTACCATCAATGACTTCCCTTGTTTCAGGTCATTGCTCAGTTCCTGGCTGTGCCTATATCAGAGACCTGAAACAACAACAAAATAACACGTACAATATCGATCTTGGGCAAACTTATGAAGCCTTCATTCAACTTCCAATAAAAGAATATTGCTGATGAAAAGAAAGAAATATGGCAGGAAATAATCTGATTGCAAAGCGAAGTGACTGCAGGCAGAAATCTAAACAAATTGTAAAAAAAAGTATTTATAAGGCTTGGAAGCCTTATAAATACTTTTTAAAATTTGGAAATGATCTGATCAAATAAACTGTGCTTTAGATCTATGGCAATAACTCTGCTCAGTAACAACGCCAGTTGCCTGATGAGTACCTCCATAATGAAATATCGTTTGATAAGAATGTCCAGGGTAAAGAAGAGAGAGGGTGGGGTGGGGAAGTTGGAAGAGCGTCTATCAAGTTTCACTGTTGGTTCTTTTTTTCTTGGGGGCAGAGAGAGGGTGGAGGCTATCCCATGCTTGCTGAGTTGGCTTGACCAACAATGCATAGTCGGTGCACTCTTCTCTTCTCCCTTCACTTCATGGAGAGTCACAGGGCCAACACACTGAAGAACAGTCACGAGGTTCATCTAGTTCTGTTGGCTGTGCTTCAAACTTGGGGTATCTGCAAATATCTTTTCTATCCATACTCCAATGTTGTCAGCCCATCATTTTTTCCCTGTCTTCCTCTCCATCTACCTCCTAAAAGGTTCCATGGAGGACTGCAAATATCTTTTTGTGTGTGTGTGTGTGTGTCCAAACCTCTGCGCCACCTCAGAGGCAGTGCACCCACGCCGCTCATTCTGACACCCCGTCCACAGCCACAGCCCGATCAGCCCCGCTGCAGCCCTGGCACCGGCGATCCACACAGGGAGCAGTCAATGTCAAGTCGTCAAGAGGCAACCCATCGGAGGAGACACTGCACTGCTGCCGAGTCACTTCAGTGGTGTTCAGCGGTGCCTGTTCTGATCTGGCATACACAGGACACCACCTACTAAGCCCCCTACTGACGACAATAATTGCTTAGTCGCGGAGCCAGCGTGAGTGAGCTCTCCCTCCAGAGGGCACCATCATGTCCATCCAACGACAGACCCATTGACTCACCGATACCACGATTACCAGTGACCCCGACGGAACCAAACCAAGACCAAAGACGTGGAGAGGAGGACATTAAAATTGAGGTTACCATGAGAGCAGGGCATGAAGGACCACAGAATTTGAGACTTTTTTAATGCTGATCGATGAGAATGAGGATGATTAAAATGATGGTATGGATTTCCATTTCCGTCTGAGACTACATGACAGGGCTGTACTCTACGCTTCCTTTCATAATATACCCCGGCGTCAACCAGGCCCGAGAGATACAGACACCTGCAGTGTTGGTCAGGAAATTTGAGCAACACTCACAGAAACGCATCCATTAAGTGGATGAAACTCGACTGTGTGGTCCCAGTCTTCCCAACTGAGTCCTCAGCAAACTGAACTCTGGGTAAGAGCCAGTTGGGGCAGAAAAACCCACATGACTCTAATGGGATTCAAACCCATGACCTCCTGGCTGGGAGTCTGTGATGCTAACCAGTTCGCCGGCTGGTGAGGACTGCAAATACCTTCCCTGTCTATACTCCAATGTTGTCAGCCCATCATTCCCCCCCCCCCCCCCCCCCCCCCTTCTTCTCTCCATCTCCCCCCTTTAAAAGTTCCATGGAGGACTGCTTTAGCAAGGAAAAGCTGGAGAAGTTTGAATCTTTTCACTTCCCAGCCGGGGCACAGGATGAAAAATATCTCCAGTCCACCAAAATTTCCGGTAGCCCAATATTTGAAATGTATTGCCACATTTTTACATACTGGTAGCAGGTGACGAAATCAATGGTAAATGTCCAGAGTTCAACAAAACAAGCAGTTTTTCTTCCACACTAAGCAGTGCCACAGTTAGAACAATGATGTTTTCATTCTCTTGGAAGCAGATGACAGCGGCCTGAAGAGTCAGTTTGACCTCTCCCTCTCTGCCCACATTTGTTTACCGTTCTAAACCTTTTTTTTTTTCTTAAGAAGAGTGTGGAGATGGATATTTTCTTTGCTTGTGGAGGGCAATGAATGGAGACTGAGTCCATTGCATGGTCCACTCCTTTGTATGCCAAATTTTGTTGCAGCTGGCAGTTTGGTGAGAGCAACTGCCTCTCTGCCATAGTTCAAGAGCTCTGCCGGCTGTTTGATACCACCTGTCACTGCACCGTTACCACTGCTCTGTGCTTGTTCAAAAGAGGTCATCAGATGCTTTGACGACATTCATATTTTATCTATCATTTGTGTGAAAATGTTTTGACATTACCTTGGTAGTATCTGGGAACTTAACAATGTTCGGAAATTTTTAGAAAGAAAACCCTGTGTTTTAAACATTCACACTTTCTGCCATCAATATCCTCTAATAAAAGAATGTTGGTGTCTTTGTCTAACAGAAGCTATATATGCACGAATCATTTTTCTAACACTGTGCAAAACTTTGACTGAGGTAAGTTCTTCACAGCACATGCTGTTTCAATTTCCACTCTAGAAAGTGTGTTACCATGTCTGCTCCAACATGCTCTCCCACAGTCGTATAAAGAATAAACAACTGTCCAAGGAAGCTACTTGGTTATGACTGAGCTGGAGTTTATTCCCTTGCAGTCACAATGTTCCTGTTATTTGTCTGTGTGAAAATTTCTCTCTCTCTCTCTCTCTCTCTCTCTCTCACACACACACACACACACACACATACACATACACACACACACAGAGCAATCTTTGTTAAATCTGATCAAAAGATAACATTTAGTATCACTGGTAAAAGTTTATTCAGTGGGTTGGTCAAATTCAGATCCACAGAACTTTCCCTCCTGACATACCTATCCATGTAAGGGAGGTTTACAATGCTGACTTAGTAGTTGTAGCAGCAGCAGCAGTAGTAAAAGTTGTGGGGACTGGCTTCCATTAGCCTAGGTCTCGTTACCTGTAAAGAAAAAAGGGTACCATGATTATAAACAATCTTGAAATGAAATGGGAGTCTGGTCACATGAATAATATAAATCCATCATTGATGATCAAAATCATAAAAAAAAAGTCTTCAAATATTGGTGATGGTGTTTTATGTAAATTTTTACTTTCTTAATTTTGTGTGCTGTTTAAGTATTAAAATGCAAAATATGAATCCAGTTAAGTTTTATCAATAACATTTGAAACTGTGTGTGTCTGGATAATCTCCTATCATCTTCCTTCCTTTCTGAAACTGAAGATGCAAGTATTTTCATCGTTCTGGTAACACAAAATCTTTGCATTCCTTCAACATTCAGATAGCATTTGTTTGCACCCTTTTGATTTCTATTGCCTGATGTTTCAAAATTGGACACCATAATTACTTATTCTAGGCGGGTTATGTCAAAAGATTTATACAACTTAAGAAACTTACCTTGTCTAAAATATATGTAAAACTTCTCTTCATACACAACAGCTTGTTTGCTTTATTCATCACTCTCTGGATGTGATCTAGGATTAGGTTTATAAATGCAAATTGTTTTGATAAAATATCACATTGACAAAGAATTCTAGCTTGCATTTCTGATGCTCCATCAACAATTATGTGCCTGTCATTCAAGATCCAAAACAAACTCGGTTGCTATGTGCATAATCACAAGCCACAGAAATAATGGTAGCTTTTGTAACAGGTATAATAGACATTGACCATAAGCTATATATTGCGCAAGCAATCTGTTAATGTACGAACTTCCTGTGGATAAACAAAAACTCTCGTTAACTTTCAACTTCCTGTTATCTGATACTAGTATAGAACTACTTACTAATTATGCACCCCAAAACCTTATTTTCTCGTGATATAACCTAACATTGTCACGTTATGATTGTACCATGAACAATTAAGCAAAGCTACTCGCATTTAAGTCTTAAAAATGTGATAATTTGTAATCATTTCTTACACACATGTTCTTTGTAGATCTGTGATAATTATGCTTGTCATACTCTGTTTTGTCAGCTTCAGCGCCTGAAAAAAAAGGATTTATAAGAAATCGAAACTAACGCACTGCAAAATGTATCCCCCCCCCCCCCTCCGATTTGACTTTTTACTCTAACATAGTAATTTAATTTTTGTTTTTTATCTTTTACACACTAATATTCAGCGCTCAATACGCCGGCATCTGAATGAGTGGAAATGGAGGAGGAAAGGGGTGGTGGGGTGGGGATAGGGGAAGAGGTGGGATGGTGAACACATAGGGGAGAATTCTTGCTTTAGAGCACAGAATCGGGAATCTTTCGTTAGACTACAATATTTTCGCAAATTTTCCCTTGTTTAAAACGACAAGAAAGGGATCAAAACATAACCATGGCTGCTGTACCAGACCATTGCCTCTTTCTTACTTACTGAACGTACTCATTTTCCTCTCCTAGCAGTTCGGGAGGTTATCCCGGCCCGCGCTCGCCGGTCTGTAGTAGTAGTAGTAGTAGTAGTAGTAGTAGAAGAAAGAAAAGAAACACCCGAAACACCCGGGGAGGACCCTGAGAAGCGCTGCCCTCACTTGCCCTTTGATCAATCCTGTACCACCCTTGGAGGCCTGCGCTGTGTTGACGATGGGTGCAGGCACGTGCAGGACTCTCCATTAAGATGTCAAGGGACATAACTGCTCCTGAGCAGAGGTAAATCAGACTACAGATGCAACTCTCATAACAGCTTAAAGTAGCAACCCCATGGGTGTACCAGTCCGTGTTTCATGACTGCAGAGCCCACCGGCGAAAAACACCACCCTCCAGCTGTCGAGCACACCCCACAGACCCAGCCACCCCTGCCCAAGGACAGATGAAGACAGTGCCACTCCAGACACAGCCAAGCTTTCGCCACACGGTCTTATGTGCCCTCAAGAGAGAATAAAAGTTGTAGTCTTTTTCCCACTGTCAACAGGACTTTCCCTGCGGTCAGTGGGTCTTTCCTCACCATCACTGGACCTTTCTCCAGGGTCAGCCTAGTTAAGGCAAAGAAGGAAAAGAAACACTCGAAGGTGCTGGGGAGGACCCAGAGAAGCACTGCCCTCACCTGCCCTTTGAGCAGTCCCTGTACCCACCCTTGGACTGCTCCGGTCTGTAGTAGTAGTAGTAGTAGTAGTAGTAGTAGTGGTGTGGTGGTGGTAGTAGTAGTAGGGACTGGCTTTCATTAGCCTACACCTCGTGGTCTATCATGCGTCTCCTATAAAATTCTGTGTACTTTTTGGGTCAGATGGCATGCTACAATTAATCAATATCTTCATTGCATCCATCATATAAGCATAGAACAGTTCTCTAAATTTTGAATCATTATCTAGAAAATTCTTTAAAGTATTAATATCAGGTGCAAATTTAATGTTAGCAGGGAATTCGTTCCAGTGGTTAGCAACTCTATATGAAAATGAAAATTTACGTTGATTTGTATTACAGTGCTTTATAAAAATCTTTTCTTCACACTTTTTAGTACTCGCAAGTTGTGCAACAGAAAAGAAAGTCTCAACGTCAATATCATCATAGCCATAAAAAATCTTATAATCTTGAATTAGGTCACCTCTTATCCTTCTTCCCCTCAGTGAGTGCAGATTAAATGTTTCAATCTTTCATTATACGATAAGTTTTTGCAATGCTTTAACAATTTGTACCTCGTCTTTGAACTTTTTATAACATTATTGATTGACGCTTAAAAAAAAAAGGGGGCTCCAACTCACATTAGGTCGATCTGGACCATTATTACCACACATGATGCATTCTATGTAGCTACGTGTGTCATCCATCACCATTGTCATGTGGAGCCTACCTTTTTGAAAGAAAGTGATGGAATTTAACGTGTGCGCAAGTTCTTATGCGCGTTTGGCACCTAGGTAGTACTTGTGGACCTGGATATCAACTATAACCTGGGAAGGTTCCAGCAACGTATATCCTGATCCTAATCCTGGTTGTCTTATTCAAAGTACTTTTAGGGAAATAGAATCAGAACCAATGTTAACTCCGAGGATTTAGACTACAACAAGATAGATGGTTTTAAAATTTTTCATTCTGTAAACTATCAAAGTACGGACATTTTAAACGGAAACTGAAAAAAAAAAATCACATTGAAATTTTGCATCAAAAGATGATTTAATCTTGAGAATAAAAAAAAAAAAAAAAAGGGGGGGGGGGGGGGGGGTTATCGCTGAAGGAACAAGGAAAGTAAACAAGTTGTATAGAAAGCACTGCTATATCAACACACGGAAACACCATTTTTTTTTTTAAAGCTTAACATTGGAAAATGCCAAGAGATTGCACAAACTACGCTAAAAACAGCTGAACTGTTGAAAGTACTTGTGGACCTGGACATCAATAAAACGTCAGGCTATCTTGTATTTAGCCGCAAAGTGAAGCGACTGCAGGCGGAAATTTAAACAAATCTAGATAATCAATCCGCCATACATGAACAAACGAGTCAAAAGACAAAACATGACGCGTTTCGACCTTTTATGTCTTCTTCAGGCAAGACAAACAACACTTAATAGGACAACGAAAATGAAGAAAGAGCAATCACTTCTTCATTTTATTGCTCTTTCTTTGTTTTCCTGAGTATTGTTTATCTTGCCGGAAGAAGACATAAGAGTCAAAACGCGCGTCGTGTTTGTCTTGTGATTCGTTGTTCATGTTTGGCGGATTCATTTCATAATATTTTAATGATTTAACTTTATTTGCTTAAAGGAAAAAAAAATATGATGGGCCACAACAGAAGGGGTATATATCATAAGCCTTCATGATCAGTAGTTTGAGCACGGCGCTTACCTCTATGCCTGACTTAAATGTAAGCTTATTCTTACAACAATCCTTACTACTCCTCTGAGTTTCGCTTCCGCGTATGTTATTCGTATAGTTTTCCGTAGAAAGACGCAAAGGAAATAGGAAGTTCTTTTTCAATATTGTGTGAAGTTTCGAATCAGTGGTTTGAAGAAACATAACATGGAACGAAGTTGACCTTTTATATGTAATTATGTGTTAACTCTTTGTTACGTTATGTAACCGAAACATTGTACTGTTACCCTTTCGGAGACATGAATGCGATTAAGTTCTTTAATACGTCCCTGGGTACAGTAGTTGAAGCATCTTGGTGATGAATTTGAACATCAGGGAATAACTTCAAGAAAGTTTGGAGCACTGGAAAAGTGGACAATTCTTAAGCAGTAAAGCTTGAGCGAAAATTAGAATTTTTTGTTTCATTTTTTTAAAAAACTCTCAGAGCAATGGCGTAAACGTCCTCCACGGAAAGACGCCCATTGAATCGCGCTTGTCACCGTTAGCAGATTGTCTTCTCTTGGCTTGTGGTATGGAGGGTTCTTTACGCCGCCACAATTTGACCAAGAAAAACTAGATGAGCGTATCCCGTTGTCTTTTATATGATTTCATAAAGATTTGCATATGCTATACAGTATATACATCGACGGGGATACACCTGCAATTGGCTATTACACTGAGCTGATATATACTCGCTCCACAGTGTTTCAGGCACAACTTGCTTGTATTTTAGGATGTTTGTGTGAATGAATTTTGCCCCCATGTTTTTGTCTTTGTATGTACATCTACTACATGCGTGCATGCCTATACACATTTATTATTTGTGTGTGTGTGTGTATGTGGGAGAGGAGGTAGTATTGATGTGTGGCAGCAGAACCAGAACTCTCAATCTCATCTTCATCCTTAAATGTGGCTTGAGATTGTGGCAGGACTACAAAATTGCTCCAAATGCACTGGGTTTCTTGCTTTGTGACATGGTCTGGTTTTCAACGTAAGCATGAAAGAAATAGCTTTTTTTTTTTTCAAAAAAAAAAAAAAAAAAAAAATGAAGTTCAGGCAAAACCAATCAGCATCTGCTTACAAAAGAAATAAATTCAGGGAAAGGCCACAGTTACACGATGCTCATCTGCATCTTGAAAACACTGATGTTTTTTTCTCCTAAAATTCAATGTTGGTGGATGTAAAAAAAAAAAAAAAAAAGAAAAAATTACAGGGATTCCAGCAGTGTTTAGTGTTATTTGACACAGTATTTGGATTTTCTGTCACGTACAATTTCTGTCACTGACCTGAAGCAGTAGTATTATGACGGAGAACTTTCAGTGCAAGCAGCTACTGCGAGATGTTGATGAGTGATCATGAAGCGTTTCTGCATATTTCATATGCTTAAAAGTTGCAGACTTCATCATGATATAACATGGGAATGTTATTGATGAATTGGAGTGTGGCACTGGTCCTTTTGACTTGACTTACATTTTCTGAATCTTTGTCACAGTTGCTTGTCTAATGTATTGTAGCTGTCAGCTCTGAGTTCCGAACTTTGGCATGTCATTACAGTGCTTGGCACCTGACCCAGCCACCCCCTCCCCCTCCCTCCCTCAATACTTTCTCTCGGTACACAATATTTTCCCTCATTAAATCAGAAGGTCTTTATTTTCATCAAGCTCATCTTAAATCTGCAAAATCTCGAGAATTTCCTGTTTTCAGGCAGTATTTGCAGAGAGGTGAAGGAAGGGAGATGGGGGATTGTGTCACTTCCTTCATGGGGTGTTGCGAAGTGCCAGAAAATAGGTACTTCCTGATGAGTTATTGCTATAATTTGAGTCCAAAAAAGAATTCAGAGCTCCCTGATCTTTATCCATATGCCCATTGTTGCCCCTCACTCCCTCCTCTCCTTTTGCACCTCGAAACACCGAAAATCCTTTGATCTCTTCAATCTTTCGTACCCCATGCCTGTGCTTGGGTGATTTCTGTAAGTTTACTGTTCCAGAGAAACAAGGTTATTAACATGCACAAATCTTTCGGTGGGTCTTTGCAGTGTAGCATTTGAAACATGCTGAAAGCTTACTGCTGCAAAAACGTCCTGAATTGTGCTTGCTTAAATCGATTGAAAGCTTTGTTGTTGTTTTTTTTTTTTCCTTGTTTTTGAAATGGAAGACCAGGGCAAACAATTTCCATCCCTTGATTGCATTGCATTGTCTTTACAGGATTCCAGGATGGCCCAGGCTTCAACAGTTCAAGTGTCAGAAGAAAAACGAAGAGGATGGCATTGATTTCAAGTATTGTGTGATGTTAACCCAGAAGTCAACTTACCTCAAGTGGAGCAGCATCGGTGCTGAACAGCGTCTAGTAACAGATGAAGCAGTGCTCGTTTTCTGCTGGAATGGTGGGTCATGAACTGTTGAAATTTGGAGTGTATGGAGTGTAGTCACCTCGACTGACCGCTTGCATTTTAGTAGGGATTTCCATTTGTTTTTTATTACAGTTTACATACCTTGCCCTGTTTCTGGTTGAAGTCTTGCACCAGGCAAAGTTTCCTCCTCCTTCTCTGTGTGAGGCTGGTGGTCAATCTGAGACTGTGAGCGCAAGTCATTTGGATGAGATGAGAAAACCCTGGGGTTCCATTTGCTATTTGCATGTTAGAGAATCCATGGCAAGGAACGAATTGTCCAGGGTTGGTGACATTCTGCAGAAACGTTTAATTTTGTAGATCAGGCATGCCTACTGTACCTAACCATCCGGGATTTGTCCTGGAAAGTTGATTTAGAAGCCACTGTACCAGAAATCCCGGATTTGCAACATGCGTCCCAGAAAAAAAAAAAATCGGGTGTCCTGGAAAAAAAAAGTTTGGAGTTAAAAAGCTGTTCTTCATCGTGCTGCACAGAACTGAGCCAAGGATATATCGTCTGCTAGAGTCAGTAGACGTAATACACATGCGTGTAGGAAAAAAAAAAAAAACCCTCGCTTTCACTTGCAAGTCAGAACATGGCGTCAAAGAGGAGACATGATGTTGACACAGAGTCAGATTCTGACTCGTTGGATGGGTCAGAAAGGAGTGAAAAGAAGAAGAAAATGACCGTGAAGTGAGGTTGTGTCTGCAAAAAAGAATTGGAAAAGTGGCCTTTGTCTACAACAAGGGGGGAAAGGAGTTTCGTTTGCCTTGTGCAAGATGTGTTTCTATCTTGACACTGTTCTGTCCCTGATTTTACGGATTTGTCCCTGATTTCTGTCTGTATTGTCCCTGAAAGCAAATTTTGGGGTAGGCATGCGTGGTAGGTAAGCAAAAAGAAAGGTGGTAGGGAAGAGAGGCACGGAGTCTTGCTGTGCCAGGATGACGTGCTGTTCCTGTAGAGAGCGGCCCAAATGTCAGACAGACAAAGTTTGCTGGCATATTTTGATCAATGCTTTTTTGCTTGAAAATCTGTTTTATCTGTCTCAACCTCCTTACATATTTGTGAGTGTCATGAGACACAGAGAGAGAGAGAGACTCAGAGAGAGAGACTGTATGTCATGTGAGCATTCAGGGAGAGAGGCTTAGGTTTTAGTTTTCTGTTTATGCACAGTAGGCAGCCACAGATATTTATACAGGGTGGATTTCTTATTGTTCTGGCTTCTCTGTTCCAGAGTTGCCAACCCATGCGTTTTTTACAGTATTACGTTTCAGCTTGATTGAACTTCATACAGATTTAAGATCATTTGGTTTATATTCCAGCAAGGAAACTGCTATAACACAGTTAACTTGCACAATGTGTTGGGACTGCCATTTTGTTGTAGCTTTGGAAACATGCTGAACAACTAGCCAGTCATCATTGTTGTTAAGATGAATAATCAAAGACAAGGGATACCCCTGTGATGCTGACTACATTTTTTTTTTCTTCCTTCACTCTGATTAATCAGCACAACGGGTGACTGGGAATGATCCAGAAGAAGCTTGCTCATGCCACAACTTCCACAGCTTCAAGGAAATGTGTGTAAAAAGAAAGCCAGGTTTTGCTGGTTCATTCTGTCCATAATAACTACACACACACAGCCATTGAAAGTCAGCGCAACAAATGCCAGTGCTCTACCAGTTAGCTAGATTTTAAAATATGCTGTTACAGACTCATTGTAGACTTGATGATGAGTGTTTGCTGTGTTTCATACAGGGAGAAATAGTGTTGACAAACAGCAAGCAGACAAATGTACCGCACTGTAGTTTGAAATGAAGAAGGGGGCTAGGAGTAGGACCTCTTCTGCTGGCAGATAATAATCTTCTCTGAAGACTCCCCACCCCCATCCTACCACTTTCTTTTTTTTTTTTTTAAGCAGTGCCGGATTCTTTTTTTTTTTTTTTTTTCTTTTTTTTTTTTTTAAGGCAGCACTGATTTTTTTTTTTTTTTTTTTTGGACCCTGTAATGACATATGATGATATCTAAACGACCTTGCATCTGGGCTGTGAATGCTTTTCATGTGCATGCATGTGTGTGTAGTGTGTAGGCCAACATCTGCATGACTGGAATGGGGTCTAGGGTGGAAACCCATTTAATCTGTTATTTTCGCCTTGATTTTAAACCCATTTCACATAGTGGTTTAACTCACCAGTTTGTTCCCCTTAGGGTATTAAATGTCTACATTCAGTGCCATGTGGTAAGTTTTTTTTTTTTTTTTTTGCCACTGCTAGTGTTTTATTATAAATATTTTCTCTAGTCCCATTCTGCCAATTTCTTTACAAATCCAAAATCTAGACATTTACCTACATTTTCACCACATATATGATATATTTTCATGCATAGTCTTTGCTCTGATGACCACTAAATTGTTGTAACCCAATATTCCATCAAAAGACTAATATCAGAATGTTTGGACTGTCGGATACATTTCCTGTCTGCTCAACACATTTAGGGGATAGTAATTGAGGTGAAACTGGTGGAACATGAAAGTCTGTTATCCTGTTGCATGTATGGTCTGGAAAGGGCATATTTCTGTGCATCATTTGTAATTAGGTTGTCGGACAAAAGCAAATGGCTGTCAAGAAACAGTCTCAATGATGAAGTTCTGTCCCATATGCATGCAGTAGTTTGTGAAATCCATGAATTGCTAACATTACAATTGCTCAGTCAGATTATCATGGGCGTCTGAAGGGTTGTGTACAATTAGATCACATTATATGGTGTATGTCAAAATAACTCAAAACTTCAAAAGAAACTCGTGGAGAGCGTGGCAGCAGAGAGTCCTCAGAAGAGGGGGGTTTCTCTTCTGAGGACTCTCTGCTGCCACGCTCTCCATGAGTTTTCTACTGTATGTCAAAATGACTGAGATTGTGATATTATAGCTGTTTATGGTGTGATATCATCCATGATCAAGAAACGTCCATTAAACCTACTGGACTGAATGACTGTGTTATGTTTCCTATGTAACAGGTATGACAGAAGGACTGACGTTGCCTCAAGGAGTGGTATATGCACCACATGCCATTCACTTCTGAAGCTCTCCTGTTCGACCTGTGGCAAGGTTGATGCAACCACAAATTTGAACCAAGTCCAGTGGCTTCTGTTGATCATGCGCCCAGCATCCCCAGACACAAAGCCATCGGCGTTCAGTGATGATGATGTTACAGTCAATCACGAAGTTGGTTTTCAGGTACAAGTGATGTTTATAGTGGTTTGGTATGTGTGTGTATATGTGCGTGTGCTGATCCTAAAGGGGTTATTACTGGTAGTATCGAGCTTTAGAGCATTGAAGAATTTAGAGAATGAAAACAGGTCACTAACTTGCCCGATGAATGGAATTAACAAATCATAAGGCTTACACTGAATCAGAGAATTGTTTGAAAGTTTGTTTTGTTTTATTCTTGTAATAGTTTGGTTTTTTTTTTTTAATCTTTTACAGTTGAGGATGAGGTCTAACCTTTTAATTGTCATGTTTTTTTTGTGTTGTTTGCTTGTTTGTTTGTGTGTTTTTGTTTGTTTATATGCTAAGCACACCAAATAGCACAATCTTCTTTTAATGTAAAACATACCAAACTGCCAAAAGATATTTTCTGCACAAAGTTGGGTACTCTTAACCCTTATGCTGGTTGTCACGACATAAATCACGCCATTGCGTCATGGCTGTCACTAATTGTCGCGACATAGATCGCGCCATTGCGTCATGGCTGTCACTGATTGTCGTGACATAAAGCGCCATTGCGTCATGGCTGTCACTAATTGTCGTGACATAAAGAGAAGATTTATCTTTGGAGTGGTATTGTGAAATAGATAACCACACTGTTTGAAGAGTATGTGCAGGGTGTGTCATTAATGGTTTGTTTTTTGTTGCAGGAGGTGAAAGGAACGGGCAAGGAACACAGAATGAGTCTTCGCTCCAGGCGGAGAACCAGCCGCATGACAGTCAAACAAAGGCGAGGGCCAGACCATAAGAAGCAAACATCGAAGCAAGTGAATGGCTGTGGTGAACCGAGCGTGAGTCCTGTTCAAACCAGATCCTCTTCACTGGTGAACCATTGTCCAGATGAAAATTTCCGTGCAGTAGCAGAAATCTCTGAGGTGAAGGTGGAGACAGTCAAAGTGTTGGGTGAGAAAAGCTTGTCGTTCGAAGATGACCACAAATTGCTCAACTGTGAACAGCAGGAGGGAGCAGGAACGGCAGAGTCTGAAGAAAACAATGTTACCCTCGCACTGTCTCCCACCCCCCCCGCTCCGGTCGTGGCCGACCAAGAAAATATCCCAAACATTCCTTTAGAGTGCAGTGTGTGTGACAGGAAACTGTCCACAAGAGCCAGTGTGGTCAACCACATGAAGAAGAAACACCCGAAACAAACTTCCAAGAACTTTACCCCCCTGCGTCAGCAGCCTCCAAGCCCAGGAAAGGACTCGCCCAGAGAGGGATGAATAAAGAAAGAGGCAATGAAAGAACGGGGGATAGCAAAGCGGGAGACAGACAGTGCAGCAAACCTGCAGTGAGTGAAGCCCTGAAACAGTTACGCAAAGCAGAGCTGGAATCGTTGAAGTGCGCAACCTGCGGTGTGCAGTTCACCCACAAGAGACAGATGTACACCCACCGCCGCCTCTGCGTGTCCAAAGTGTGCCACCTGTGCGGCAAGTCGGTCAAACAGCTGGAAATGCACCTCAAGCGGCACACATCGGTTCGACGCTTCCCGTGCCCTCACTGCCCAAAAAGCTTTCTCTTCCAGAACTACCTGGAACAGCACATGCTGTATCACAACAACGAACGGCCCTACTGCTGCGAAATCTGTGGGATGCGCTACCGAGAGAAAACACGCCTCAACGCCCACATTCGCACCCACACAGGCAGCAAACCCTACAAGTGCAAGCTGTGTGAGGCCGCCTTCACGCGCCCCCGGGGACTGAACGACCACATGCGTGTGCACACTGGGGAGAAGCCGTGACAGCTGTCAAGTGTGTGGGGCGGCAGTTCTCAAGCTCCGGAATTTGGCCGCTCACAGGCGGAAAGTTCATGGCCTGCAGCCTCAAGTGCCCAACAGGATGACCCGCAAACTGCTTGTGGTGGAGCCGGGCCTGAATGACGACAGCTTCAAAGTGGAGATGGAGGTTGCTAATCCTGATCGCGAGTGCAATTCGAGCGGGATCAAACCTGAAGCTGTGAACTCCAACGCGGATCCTCAGGCTGTGTCTCATCTTTTTGGTACAGTCCATACTCCCGCCCCAGTCTGTCCTTTTCCAGACGGAACGGCGAATGTTCCTGTTGGTGACACAAGTTCTGTGGATGCATCTGCCCTTGTCCACAGTGGTGGTTCAGCCTTCGGTGAATCTCTTCAGGTTGATGGTGTCCATTTGAGTGCTGAAGCTTCTTCTGTAACATTTGGTTCTCTTGATGATGCTGGTGTTTCTGTTACTGCGTCTCTACTGTGCCGAGTGGAGCCCCCATCAGTGCTACTGCTAGCGTCCTCGTCAGTGCAGGCATTTCTTCGGGTGCCTCACTTGCGGTAGCTGTGCCTCACACTTCTTGTGTTCCTGTCACCCATTCCACTGTGTATGTCAATGACGGGGCACCATTCTGTGCTGGAGGATCATGGACTGACCTGGCCCATAACCAAGCAACCCCTGATGGTATGGGTGTCCCTGTCGGCGAGAGAGTTCTCAACAGTGTAGGCGTCCCCGTCAGCGAAAAAGTCTCCAACTGTGTTGGTGTCCCTGTGAGCGAGAATGTCCCCACTTGTATGGGTGTCCCTGTTAATGAAAAAGTCCTTAATTGTGTAAGTGTCCCTGTCAGTGATAATGCCCCAAATTATATGGATGTTCCTGTGAGTGGGAGTGTCCTCAGCAGTGCAGGTGTACCTGTACAGCTTATGCCACACAACAATGTTTCCAGCTGACACTCCGTTCCAGAGAGAGGCACAACATGTTGAGAGAAATGGGAATGTGGACGACTGCTTTTTATGAGTGGTACTCTATGCCTGACTGATACAGATTGTTCAGTTATCAGTGAGAGATGCATTCGCTTTGCTTTCTTCCCTATTTCTTCTTCCAGTCTCCTGATTAGAGGTCAGCTGTCCTGGGAATAGATCAGAAATGAATCTTTTAGTTCTGCCTTTTTTTTGCAGATTTTAAAGCAGGCCTGAACAGTTCTCCTCAGCTTTTCCTTGAAGCAGCGCTGTTGTCAGCAAATGTCTGTACCTGAGCTGTAGCGTTCCTATCAGTGCTAGCGTCCCTGTTGGTGACAATGTCCCTGTCAGTGCAGGTGTCACTGTCAGCAAATATCCCTACATCCAATTAGGGATCTAGGTCAGCGATTGTCCTTATTGACGCAGATGTCCCTGTCTGTGACCGTGTCTCTGTTGATGCTGGTGTCTGTTCATGGAGATGTCTGTATTATTGACCATATCCTGACTGTGGAATTATCTTGGTGACAGGATTGAAGATCTGACACAGCCAATTAAAGTTTACCGCAGAACGAGACCACCTCCTTATGCAGGTGTCTTTGCTTGCAAACAGTGTTCTGATTATGCATGTGTCCCAGCCAGTGACAATCTCCCTTATTGTGCAGGTTACCCTTGTCAGCTGGGGTGTCCTTATCATGTCAGTGTCCCTGTCAGCAACAGTTCCAGTCAGTGCAGGTGTCCTCATCAGCATCAGTTTTCCTAACAGTGCAGGTGTCCCCATTAGCATCAGTGTTCCTATCAGTGCAGGTGTCCCCATCAGAATCAGTGTTCCTATCAGTGCAGGTGTCCCATCAGCATCAGTGTTCCTATCAGTGCAGGTGTCCCCATCAGCATCAGTGTTCCTATCAGTGCAGGTGTCCCCATCAGGATAGTGTTCCTATCAGTGCAGGTGTCCCCATCAGCATCAGTGTTACTATCAGTGCAGGTGTCCCCCATCAGCATCAGTCTTCTGTCAGTGCGGGTGTCCCCATGAGCATCAGTGTCCTATCAGTGCAGGTGCCCCAATCAGCGACAGTGTCCCTCTCAGTGCAGGTATTCCCATCAGCAACAGTGTTTGGACTATCATTGTAGGTGTCTCTATCAGCAAGAGTGTCCCTACCTATGCTGGTGCCCCTATCAGCAGAAATCCCAGCCCCAGTGAGATCAGAAGGCAGCTGTATCCACTCGTCTTTGTTGCTGCTGGCCACCTTTCTGTATAGCATTAGTCCTGAGTTGGTTATTCAGGATGCTTCTCTAATGGTCCTGGTCCAGCCATAAGTAGCAGAGCTCATCAGTGGTTTGAATATGTGTTGTACGTCATGTATGGATTGAATCATTTGGTTGATAATTTGAAGTTGGTGGAGGTGAGGATTGTTTGGTTTAAATGCTGTGGTACTGTTATGTCGTATCATTGTCACATTGAAAGGGTTTCTTTCAATATGTCTGAATTGTACAGTGTTTACTAATGGCAGGTTCCATATCTTCAAGGTCCTTCTGATTTAAAGTCTAGATGGATGTTGTCCCGATCCCAGCCAAACCACAGTCAAGAGTTTTGCTGTTCAGTCTTCCTTATAGGCATGGTACAATAATAAGAATGTATGAAATTTTAACTCAGTAGTAAACTTTTACATACAGTCGAAGCCGCTTATGATGAATGGCCGGGGATATCAAAATTGCTTCGTTTTATCCGGATTTGTTACAACCGATGGGACGGTTATAATGAATTTCTAACTGGTTGGTTGGTTATATCTGGCATGATCTCTCTCTCTCTCTCTCTCTCTCTCACGATGTCCATATGGCGAACAGCAGAACTCCAAAGATGATGCACTATGAACAACTGAAGGAAGTAAATGTGACCAAGGAAGGCCTCTCAAGAGATACAAAGACACCTTGAAGGCCAACCTCAGAAGCCACAAAGACACCTTGGAAGGCCAACCTCAGAAGCTGCAACATTAACACTGCTTCCTGGGAAGATGTCGCCCTTGACAGAACACAGTGGAAGTAACGGTGTACCCTGGGCTCAGTGACACGCAAGCACAACAGACCAGCTGCCATCCAGGAAAAGAGGGATCGAAGAAAACAGGCCCCATCCTTGCAGGACTCCATTCCATGCAGCGTCTGTGGACGACTTAGTGCCTCAGGATTTGGTCTTCATTCCCACATGAGGACCTACATCAGCAGATGACCTGCCTGCTACTCTCCGTCGGACACGATGGGGGAATATTTCAGTATGCAGTCAAGAGTTCTTTATCATTAGCAGTACGTATCAGGTCACTCATGTACAGTTAATGGAATGGCAGCTATAATGTCTGATACGGGCCTGTTAATGTTCAGATTCTATGAAACAACAGAAAAGGATGATTGATGTCACAGATGGATGAAAAAAAAAAAAAAAAAAAAAAAAATTCTCAGATTCTCACATTCTGTGAAACATCAAATCAGGATGATTGTTGTCACACTGAACGAAAAAAAAATCCCTCAAATTCTCACATTCTGTGAAACAACAGAAAAGGATTATTGTTGCCACACGAATGGGGGGGGGAAAAATCCCTAAAATGTTACATTCTTTGAAAGAACAGATAAGGTCGATTGTTGCTACAGCTGGACGGAAAAAAAAAAAAAAAAAAAAAAGCAATCAAAACTCAGCTATGAACAGAGAAGAGAAATATCTCAAAAGGAAAATAACTTTTGTTTTTCAGCCTCGTGGCACAGCAGTCTACACGAGTGCACAAAGGCACCCAAGTACATGAACTTGCAGTAGATCTTTCAGACTTCTTGTTTGATTCTCTCTGACAGATGCTTAAAAACGAGTTCTGGCGTGCTGCGGTGTCCTCACTTCCAAATACTGACTGTTACACTTCTCTTTGGAAGCCAGAATGGTCGCCAGTGTCGGAGGCGCAGTTTCATATTCTTCCATTTTTTCTTCATGTGTGTTGCTGGATTTCCTTCAACTTCCTAAATGATTTCAGTTTTTTTGCTTTAGTGACAGGCCGTACGATGTTTCGTGAAAACGAAGATGTAAAGGGAATCTTTATTAATGAAACAGAACATAAAATTTCTCAGTTCGCTGATGACACTCAGTTACTGAACATAGGAGACAGAAAAGAACAAGCTATGGAAACGGGTGGAAATATTTGGACAGTACTCTGGATTACACAACAATGTAGATGAAAATCGAGCAATTATGGCTAGGATCCATGAGAAAATCAACCAAAAGGTATTTACCACATCTGAAAATAAACTGGAACCCAGACAGATTTAAGATACTCGGAATTTGGCTAACAAGCGATCTAAAGCATTGCCAGGCAATTAATTACAACGACAAATTTGAAGAAGTGGTTGCATTCTTTAAAATTTGGTCCAAGAGAAATATTACTACGCTGGGGAGGGTGGCTGTTCTGAAATCTTTGATTCTTTCAAAACTGATACATCTGTTGATTCTATTGCCTAACCCACCCCCGATGATTTCATGGCAGATCTCCAGAAAGCGTGTTTCAGATTTGTGTGGAATGGAAAACAAGACAAAATTAGTAGAAAGACAACAGTTAAAAGTGTAAGAGATGGTGGTTTAAATGTCCATGAAGTTAAAACATATTTAATGTCTGCTAAAATTACATGGATGCAAAAATTGTATTATTCTAAGCATAACTGGAAAAGCATTTGTAGGCTACCCAGTTATATCCAGTTTTAAATAAACTGAAAATGTATGGTCCATTGTGTGTTAATCATAAAAAAAAAACGGATAACCTATTTTGGAAACATGTTTTCAGTGCATATCAACTGTTCTGGAAGAAAGTACAACCTGAAACAAGTACAGATTTACTAGCCGAACCATTTCTGTACAATGAACGCTTTAAACTTGGAAACAAAGTTATTCAATCAACGAACTGGACAGATTATGGCGTTCATTGCATTGCAGATTTTGTAAATGTAGACGGAAGATTTTGTCTTTAGCAGAATTCAGTTGTCGTTTCCAGGTTAGCATTGACTTTTTGACGTATGGTACTTATCTATCATGTATTCGACAATATGTGACTAAACATAATATCGCTTTAGAAAATTTAGCAAATCTGACTTTCAATGCGTCCTAATAACGATTTTGTCAACATGGACATGTGTGAACCTTTATTATCGCGTGTTAATAGACGATAACCCAGCTCCTAACTGTTGTAAAAAATGGAGCAATACATTGGAAGGCGAAATAGTTTGGCAAAATGTTTTCAAAAAGATACACAAAATTTCTAAAGTGAAATTGAAATGGTTTCAAATGAGGATCTTACATCGCATTATTGGTACAAATATTATATTGAAAGAAATGGGTGTGGTTGGCGATAACTCTTGCATGTTTTGCCATATAGAAAAGGAATCTATGAGACACTTATTTTGGGGATGTAATATTATTAAATCATTCTGGACTAAACTCGTCAAAGAAATGAATGAAAAATGCAAAATAACGTTAAATTTGACCGAAAACTGTAATTTAGGTACTGATAAACAGATTGAAAATGACGAAGCATTTGAAAGAATAGTTCTGTTTGCGAAATGGATTATTTTAATGTAAACAAACACAAATATGTTCCAATGTGCAGTGTATCTAGGAAACGACTATTATGAGAGTTTAAAATTGACAAATATACAGCCAAAATTAATTGCCTGACACGATTTGAAAAAAAGATGGGAATCGTATATACCTTTTGTTATTACAGATTAAAGAGAAACTTCAGCATCAAACACAACTTAATGCCACCAATATCTTTTACATTCATCGCTACACGTGTGTTTGGAAACTTTTCACTTGATAGACTATGAAATCTAGGGCAGCACCTACATCTTTCCTGGTTTCAGCTCATCTCTTTTATCCCATTTTCTTTTCAGTGTGTGTGTGTGTGTGTGAGTGTGTGTGTTTTGAAGAAATGGGGACAAAAGGTTGAAAAATAATGCTACAGTCTTTTCTCTTGGTTTACTTTATGTCTTCATTCTTCATCAAATACGGCCGTGTGCTAGATAAATTTTGCTCTAGTCTTGAGAAAGGAGAAGTTTTATAAGAGTGACTCAGAGAAATGCTGTTGTGTGCCAGTGTCTTTGTACACTGTCCACTTTTTGCGCGCTTGTCAACTCTCCATTAGAACTGGTTGAAGATTGGGGGAAAAAAAAAGAACAAGAAAAGAAAGAAAGAAAGAAAAAAAGAGCCGTACGACGGGCAGACACCATGATGAAATGGCCTATTAAATCAAAGCCTGACACACCGACACCCACCTTCCTATCACCCTACCCTCGTCCTTCTAGCGTCTCTCCTCCGTCTGAACTTGACCCACATGAGTCGACTGCTCTGCCTTGACAATCACAGCACTCGCAATACAGGACATTAAACTACAGTTTTATTATCAGAGGTGACGTTTACCATACAACAAACATACAGTAAAATACTGTGTACTTTCAATTCACCTTTGTGAAGCTGTGTAAGAAAATGAAAAGTTTAGGTTATGCAGTCAGTCAACACACATGTATAAACGTGTGGTTTCTATTTAGAGCAACACATAGATAGCTCTTTATTTCATGTGCTATGCGGACCCCCCTCCCACCCCCCACCCGAATCTCCCTGAAATATCAAGCTACAGTATGAAGCAATATACATCGCAGCGAACTAATCAACCATTTCCAAGAAATGGTTCCCAAACACAAAAGCAACCACGCGTTATATCCGGATTAAATTCTTCACAGGGCCGAACATATGAGTTGCTACAGGCAGCTGATTCGTTATAACCGACGTAATCACCCGCTGGGAACCCCAAAACCATTTTGTTATAAGCGGCATTTCGTTACATCAGACATTTTTTAGTCATGTAAAGAAGGATTTTTGCCGGACCAACTTCTTTGCTTCGTTATAACCGGCATTCGTTATATCCGACTTCGTTGTAAGCGGCGTCGTTCTCAGTTTGTAGGAATTCAGAAAGATGCTGACATTTTCTTGTATTTTCATGCTGATTACAACTTCACGAAACAAGGACAAAATACTAGAAGAAAATTATAAACTTTATATCTCCAGAAGAAAGTGAATGATTCGTAGAAAGGTCAGTGCCACGACAGCATTGGTGCAAGGAAAATATGGTCTGTAGTTGTCATCAATGAAAGGAAAATCACGGCATATTTGTCTCCGAAATGGGAGTTCACATTTATCAAGTTACTTTGACTTGTTAATTTTAGCTCCTGTTTCTTCACAGTTCAGACCACATTATAGTTTGAGGTTGGTTTGAGATTTCCAACTGAATTTTTGTTCTTTCAATGTTTGTTTTTTTGTGCTTTTTTTTTTTTTTTTCAATGACCATGCAGCTAGACAGGGGCATCTGGTTGAGAAATCCTGTGTCTGGAATTGACTTTAGAAGCCTTATTCATCAAATGGTTTGGCAAGTAGGATGGTTCATACTTTATCCACTTCTACTGTTTATTATTATTATATTGAATACTTATATAGCGCCTATTCTCGGCTAGAGACCAAGCTGTAAGCCCTTTACAATCCACACTCGTTTGCACAACGGGCTGCCTACCTGGGTAGTGCGAACTGTAAAGCTGCCAGCTGGCACTTATTCAGTCGTTTCCCTTGTCTTCCAGTCAACATCGTTCAATATCGTTCACTCAACATCCTTACTTCATTCTTTCCATTTCTCACGCAGGGTGCATGCTATGTGTAACGTGTCATCCATACCAACGGCCAAACTGGCCTTCTCTTCCGAAAGTTGGTGATGGGATTTTACGTGTGTGCAAGATGTTATGCGTGCGTTCACACACGGAATCGCGGTTTATAGTCTCATTCGAAGGGCTAAACATTCCTTATTGTATTGGCAAACTTCCTTATAGGCTAACCTTTTTTTTCGAGGACATAGAGGGAAGGGGTGGGGGAGGGAAGGGGTGGGGGAGGGGGGTGGGAGCAGCTAGAGCGATGTATACGGTGAACAGATAGAAATTCTTGTTTCACCACAATGTGTGATTATAGAAATTCTTGTTTCACTACAATATGTGATTATAGAAATTCTTGTTTCACTACAATGTGTGATTATAGAAATTTTTGTTTCACTACAATATGTGATTATAGAAATTCTTGTTTCACTACAATGTGTGATTATAGAAATTCTTGTTTCACTACGAGGTGTGATTATAGAAATTCTTGTTTCACTACAATGTGTGAATATAGAAATTCTTGTTTCACTACAATGTGTGATTATAGAAATTCTTGTTTCACTGCAATGTGTGATTATTTCGCAGGTGTGGGGTGTGGTGGCAAAGTGAATGAAAAAGAAAAAAATGAAACGTGGAATGTTTCATCATTATACAAATTATTTTGATCCCAATTCCATGATCATGATGATGGTGATGGTCTTGGTTTGTGTCACGTGAAGATAAAACTGAACAGGCTACAGACAGCATGTATCCTTTTACCTTCTGTAACAGTCATGCAAGACCTAGAGTCTGATGCTGTGATGACGGCAAATGCTTAAGTGAATGATTAGAATGAATTATGTATATAAAAAAGAAATGATAACAACATATGTCTGGTTTTCATTTGTCTTTGTTGTCCCAAAGCAATGTTGTGCTGTGTCAATGGATTCCTTTGATCGTTTTCACAGAAATGCAGACTCACTGGCTTGCATGCCCACGGCTGCCTCTTGACTTCCTGCTCTCCCATGGTGTCTGGTTGGCTAGCGGGCCGCCTCTCTCTCTCTCTCTCTTTCACACACACACACACACACACACACACACACACACACACACACAGATACTTTGATATGTTTACCCCTGCCCGTATCCACACACACACACACACACACACACACACACGTGCACACACGATTATATTGATGTTTTAATCCTTATCACTCTTTCATGTGTGCGACCACACGTACATGGACGCATGCTCTCTCTCTCTCTCTCTTTTCGTTCTCTGTCTTTGCCCCCCCCCCCCCCCCCCCCCCCCCACACACACACATACACACACACACACATGGCATGTGTGAGTGAGTGGGAAATGCAGATTTGAAAATGGCAAGTATTGAAATTGGATTATATGAATGTTAAAGTTTCAAAATGGAGCGACTGATGGCGGAGAACGAAGCAACATTTAGAAAATTTCCTTCTATCGGCCATTCTTCACAGCACACCACATGGACATCACAGCACACCACATGGACATCAGATAAGTCTCTCTTCGTTCTTTGTACTGTCCTAAATGTTAAATGTGATCTATTTTTTTTTTTACTTGAAGAAAAACCCAAGAGGTCGAAATGCATCGTGTCTTGTCCTGTACTTTGTTTGTCAATGTCCTTGGCGGCAACTAACCCCCACTCTTTCTAAATTATATGAATGGTAGGCTACAAAGCAAATGCTTCCTTTACGTCATGAATAAAACCACATCCACTAGGTCACACACACACACACACACACACACACAGGAGGGGGGGGGGGGGGGGGGGGGGGGGGGGGGGGAGGGGGGGGTGGGGGGGGGGGGGGAAAATCAACCTCTGACAACAAGTAACAGACTAAGCAGACACCCCCCATACACATACAAGCACTAGCACGCACTAAACCACAGACACTCCAGCAACACAGATCCCAGCCACTAATTGTACTTGAAAAAAGTTACAAATGCAAGTAAAATATGGTTCGATGCACAAACGTACTAAAAGGGAAGTGGTGACAAAATAATGAAAAATACCCAAAAAAAAAAAAAAAAAAAAAAAAAGGAGGAAAGAAAATGGAGAAAAGGAAAGGGAAAACTAATAAAAGGGAGAAAAGAAAAGGAGAAAAATAATAAAAAAGGAAGAAAAGGGGGAAAATTGAGTAGTTTGCACTACATTAAAAAAAAAAGTGTTTCTTGATTTGCATGCAAATGAAACATATAAACCAGACACTGTAAATAGCCGTTTCAAAATGTGTCTTTCTACCTTTGTTTTAGTGTCAGTCTTTATGCCATCTCATGGACGAATGGCGCCTTAGTACTGGTCAGCAGAACATCAGAAATTCGCTGATAACGGTTACCCGACGTTTCAACGGCACACTAAGAAGCAAAACATGTGGTTCTTGTCTCCAGTGACGGCTCAAGAGAGAAAAGAATGAGCCACAACATAAAACATGTATCATTCTGCAATAGGTGGTGGGCAATTTTTTTTTTTTTTCCAGAAAGAAGTTGATAGTATGAGACGAATCATACAGCCCGACACATATGCTGATACGCATAAAATCGTAGAGATGGAAAACAAGAAGATTTTTGAATTCACGAATTAAAGATGGAGATCGAAAACAAAGAAGTTTGAATAATCCAGAGTCTAATTCTGCGTCCTTTTGTTTAAACATCTTTTATTCTTCGACATGGGCAAGAGACAATATCCCACAGGGCTGACGGTCCACGAGGAATCGTTCTTAAGGATGTTCAGCCATTGTTTGTATCCTTTCTTTTTAAACTCATTGAAAAGATTGTCCTTCAGCTTCGCAGTCACCTACACTGCAACAACCTCCTTTACCCTTGACAGTCTGGTTACCGCTCCGGCCACAGTACAGAAGCTGCTGTCGTGAAAATTGTGAACGATCTCTTACTGGCCCTCGATGATAATCAAGTATCTCTGCTCTCTCTTCTTGACTTATCTGCTGCTTTTGACGCCATTGATTACTCAATTCTGTTGTCTCGACTGCACGACACTTTCGGTATTTCTGATAAATCACTGTCATAGTTGCAGTCTTATCTATCTGATCGAACTCAGCTTGTCTTTGTAAATGGTTTCTCCTCTCAACCAGCTATCCTCCAGTACGGAGTTCCCCAGGGATCCGTCTTGGGCCCCCTCCTTTTCGTGCTCTACACCCATCCGATCTCCGACATGTGTGCCCATCAAAGCCTGTTTCATCATCACTGCTTTTCAGACGACAGTCAAATTTTACAAGTCCAGCAATATCTCTCAGCTGCTATCTGCAATCCAACGCACACAGCCATGTATCATGGACATAAAATCTTTGATGACTATTGACAAACTTCAGCTCAACAATGAAAAAACTGAAATCATTAATTTTTGCACCCCAAAGACTTCTTTTATCTGACTGTATCCCAAACTCTATCAAAATTGGAAAATTGCCTTATTCAGACATCTTCATCTGCACAGAATTTAGGTGTTTACCCTTGACTCAGCACTTTCCTTCCAGCAACATGTTTTCCAGTCTGCCGTGTCTGGTACTTTTGAGCTTCGCCGCATTGGTTCTGTGTGACATCTCTGTTGATGCTACAAAACCCCTTGTTTCTTCTGCCTTCATTCTATCTGGACTTGATTACTGTAATTCTCTTCTAGCTGGCTGTCCCCCAGAATCTTCTCAGTCGTCTCCAGCAAGTACAAACGCTGCTGCTCGTTTGATTCTCAGACAACCCAGATCTTCTCATGTCACTCCCTTTACTTTCTTTCTCTTCACTGGCTGCTAGTTGAAAAATGAATAGACTACAAACTGTTCTTACTCTGCTGTAAATCTCTGAATGGCTTAGCTCCTTCCTACCTTTCTGATCTCCTTCATCTCTATGTTCCTTCTAGCAGGCAGTTGCGTTCTGCTACCGACAACACTCTGCTCAAAATCCCCAGATAAACTCCCAATATCTTTGCGAAGTTTCAATCTCTGTCTTCCTTCAAGGCATCTCTTAAAACAACCCTCTTCAATAGCAGTTCTTTCTTCCCCTTCCTTTGCCCATCAAATTGATTCTGCGACCAGTGTGTGTGTGTGTGTGTGTGTGTGTGTGGTGTGTGTGTGTGTGTGTGTGTGTGTGTGCGCGCGCGCGCGTACGCATGCTGTTGTGTTCGTTGTTATGAGACAGTGTGTGTGTGTGTGTGTGTGTGTGTGTGTGTGTGAATATGCACCTTTGTTTGTAGGTGCATGGTACCTATTGTAGTATTCATCTTCATATTGTTTTTCTTCATGTTTTCTTTAACCTTTTTCTGCATTTGTAAGCGGTTAGGGTTTACGATTTAAGATTAAGCGCCATAAATAATCATTATCATTATTTTTATTATCACCCAGTAAATTGTGACTGGCAGATGAAAACGGTATTCTATCAGTGTGTGGTATTGTAATTGACAGGTGGCACACACACACACACACACACACACACACACACACACACACCACCACCACCACCACCACCACACACACACACACACACACACACACACACACGCGCTGCGCGCACAGAGAACAAATCAATGGATCGATTGAGCGATCGATCGATAGATAGGTAGGTAGTTAGATAGAAAAGATAGGGAGACAGACAGGTAGGTAGAGAGAAAAGGCATCTATCTATCAATCTATTTATCTACCCATCCATCCAGAGACAGAGAGAGGAGAATACATCGATGATCAATTGATAAATGGCTAGATAAATAAATAGGCAGGCAGGTAGGAAGATAGAGAGATAGAAAGGTAGGCAGAGAGAAAGGCATCTATCTATCTATCTATCTATCTATGCAGATGTAAGCTTACACATCTGGCTAAGCAGACGAGACAGCAAACGCCTAGGTTTTAAAAAAAGGTGACATAATTTATGTATCATTTCCCCTCTTGCGTCATCACTGACGTCAAAGGCATCTATCTATCAATCCATTTATCTACCTATCCATCCAGAGAGAGAGAGAGAGGAGAATACATCGATGGATCAATTGATCAATGGCTAGATAAATAAATAGGCAGGCAGGTAGGAAGATAGAGAGATAGAAAGGTAGGCGAGAGAAAGGCATCTATCTATCTATCTATCTATGCAGATGTAAGCTTACACATCTGGCTAAGCAGACGAGACAGCAAACGCCTAGGTTTAAAAAAAAGGTGACATAATTTTATGTATCATTTCCCCCTCTTGCGTCATCACCGACAATAGACCCCCCCCCCCCCCCCCCCCCCCCCCCCCCCCCCCCCCCCCCCCCCCTCCACTTAACAACAAAAGTTTGTACTGCGGTAAATACACGAAGAGTGTTGGCGGAAAAAAAAACGAAAAGAAAAAAAAAGCATACCATCCCCGAACAGCCCACCCCCAACGCGCTACTCTCTCACCTCCCCTCCCCCCCCCCCCTCTCTCTCCCTCCCCTCGTCTTAAAACTCTGCCCCGTGTGTGGTAAGGGGACAGCTGTCACTAAGAGATACAAAACGTTGAAGGGTAACAAATATGTTGTCAAGATGATCTTGAATCAATTAAGGGCTAATCGGTTCGTCACTTTCCCGATTGAAGAGGATGTGAACGCGACAAGACAGAACGGAACACACATACACACACACACACACACACACACACTCTCTCTCTCTCTCTCTCTCACACACACACACACACACACACACACACACCACAGAAAGAGGGCTCGCTCAGTCTTAAAATTCTATTGGACTTACTCTGTTCCGCCTCGTTTGACATACGTTTTGACTGAGAAGAAGACATGCAAGTCACTTCTAAGCTGAATTCCGATTCATTCGACATCAGAGATGTACATGGTTAGAGCGTTTGCCTGCGGAGATAAAATTAAAGTTTCAAAACAGAGTGACTGAGGGCGGAAAATGAAGCAAAATGTAGAAAAAGAGGGGCTTAGTTACCGCCAAAGACATAGACATAGTACAGGACTAGACACAATGCATTTCGACCTCTTGGGTCTTCTTCACGCGAAAACAAATAGCATTTAGGACAGTGAAAACGAAGAACGAGAAACCACTTATCTTGTCATGTTTCGCAGCTAAGAATGGATGTGAAGCAAAATGGGATGAGGGACAATGAAAATCAAAATCAAAGTCTGAATCAAATGAAGGATAATGAGAATGTGGAGTGGCTCACAGGGTAATGAGAATAAGAAGTGCTTACAGTGTAATGAGAATGTGAATCTCAATCTTGAGCTTTGTCATTGCAGGGGAAGCGTTCTCTCTCTCTGCCTTTTACAGTTTTAGAAAGGTCTACTCTTCTCCAGTCTCTTTGGGCTTCTTCCTTTTCTGTGGTTTTGATGAGTGTTGACCTGGGACAGATGGTCCTGCTGATGTCGATGGTACTTGTTGCCCTCCTCCGTCTTCCTCGCCACTGCCCTCGTCTCTATCGAACCCTCCCTCCTCAGGTGGATCAATGCCAATTTTAGCTTCTTGAAAGTCAGCATCATCTCCAAGCATGCTAATGACCTCATGAACTGTGTACTGTCTGAAAAAAGAAAACAGGAGAACCCCAAACTATCAAACAATATCATAATACATTGATGGAAGTAAGGGGAAAAAAACAAAACAAAACAAAATACACCACCCCCCCGTTCGATCCCGCTGTCCCTAAAAAGGGACGCATGTAAGCATAAAATAAACAATACTCATTTTCTGACAAAAACCAAATATACATTTCTGTTTCATACTATAACACAAACGTCTCTTCTCTTCATAAAGATGTATAAAAACTTAAAAAATAAGAAACAGTACGCTTACCTCGATTGTTGGCTCATTACTGCAAGAAAAAGCACTTCATGCCATACAAATGTTAGCCTCCAGTCTAAAAAAGGCAAGGGCATTCACTGAAAACAACTGCCTCTTTATGACAACAGATACTTCCCTTGTTCATCTAAAAAACACAAATCTGAACAATAACAGAACAGTAACTGGGGAGGGGAGGGGGGGGGGGGGGGGGGGGGGGGGGGGGGGGGTATTTAACTGTCCCTAAGAAGGGACGCCGGGATTAAATGGGTTGTTAAGCATTAGTGTGGAAAAAAAGGGCAACTGGACAATACTTTACCAGGGATTCGTGTAATTCTGCCATTAAAATGTCAACATTGTCACGAGCATGCCTGTATGGACATTTTTATAGCCGGCCTACTGCCCTGTATGATGAACATCATCGTGGCAGTTGGGGACGGTGATAAGATGGGGAGGGGGGGGGGGGGGGGGGGGGGCAAGGGAGTTTTGTGGGAAGTGGAGTGCGTCTATTGATGATAATGGTGCTCACGAGAACATCTGTGTGTGTGTTATTGGAGGGTTTCTGATGGGTTTCTGATGGCCTTGGTAGGGGTTTGGGCTGAGGCCATTTACCAAATTTATATTACGTTTTTAGTTTTACGATGTCTTAATTACTATTTGTTTCATTTCAGATTTGCCATGTTATGGAGCTTGCTTTAAAGCAAAGGGATTTAATAAAACACTTTAATTACATTTTACGATGGTGGCGGGCGACAGGTTTTACCTAGTTTGTAGACTGTGCTAGTTTGTAGCCCCCCTTTTCCCCCCTGATTCCTCTTCCACCCCAACCTGTTCATACCTTCTCCTATCTTCTACTGATCTATTTTTCTCCCTCTTATATTCTCCAATTTCTCTCTCTCTCCTCTCTCTCTCTCTCTCTCTCTCTCTCTCCTCTCTCTCTCTCTCTCTCTCTCAATATATATATATATATATATATATATATATATATATATATATATATGAGAGGGGGGGGGGGGGGGGGG
>JADBJO010002899.1:274202-277659 GCA_016801955.1 Conus betulinus | reverse complement strand
CTCACCCCTCACACACACCAGGTGTGTGGTGTGCGGAGGCATCTCTTTCCACAAGAACGTGTCCAGGGTGGCTGACAATTTCAGAGACAGCTTCCTCCGGAGAACAGACGGTCCACGAGACATTCTGCTGATTGTGGACGCCTCCGGCAGCGTGGATGTGAAAGAGATGACTGTAAGACGTCCTCCTTCTCATTTGTAGGGTACTTCTTTTTATGTACTGAATCTCGCCGTAAATCACCGAAAATCTTCGAAATCTCCCGGAACTCTCCGATCTTCCCCGAAACATCCCGAAACATTTTTTGGAGTCCTCGAAGAAATCAAAACCCTCCGAATATCTCCGAAACTAATTCAAAACGCGCACGCGGGCACGCACGCGTATACTGACATACGCACACGCACACATGCGCGCGCGCGGGCGCGCGAGCATTCCACTGGAGCAGGTAGAACAGAAACAAAAATAGGAACGAAAGACCCAGTCATTCAGGTCAGGACAATCATTAAGTAAAGAAATAAGTACGCTATAATCAAATGATCGAACGAGCGAGCGAGCGAGCGAATGAGAGAGAGAGAGAGAGAGAGAGAGAGAGAGAGAGAGGAGAGAGAGAGAGAGAGAGAGAGAGAGGAGAGAGAATGTGTGTTGTTTGGTGTGTGTGTGTGTGTGTGTGTGTGTGTGTGTGTGTGTGTGTGTGTGATGTGTGTGTGTGTGTGTGTGTGTGTGTGTGTGTGTGTGTGTTGTGAGAGAGAGAGAGAGAGAGAGGAGAGAGAGAGAGAGAGAGAGAGAGAGAGAGAGAGAGAATTGTGTGTTTGCGTTTGTGTGTGTGTGTGTTGTGTGTGTGTGTGTGTGTGTGTGTGTGTGTGTGTGTGTGTGTGTGTGTGTGTTGTTGAGTTAAAAGACTGATGGGGTACGAGATAATGCGAGTCTCTCACTCACTCATTTCCTTCACTGAGAATCCTTCTTATGTGATGTATTGCGGTTTGTCACACCTTTCAGTAAGGGCTATGGCCTAAACTGGAGTAAATTATTCATATTGTACTCGTACTCTCTCTCTCCTCTCCTCTCTCTCCTCTCTCGCTCTCTCTCTCTCTCTCCCCCCACCCCCCCTCTCCCCCCCCCCCCCCCCCCCCCCCCCCCCCTCTGCATGTTGCGTTGGCACGCTTGTGAATGTGTGTGTGTGTGTGTGTGTGTGTGCGTGCGCGCGCGCGCGCGCGCGCGCGTGCGCACGTACGCAAATGAGTGGCGCGTGTGCTTGCGCGCGTGCGCATGCGTGAGTGCGTGCGTGCGTCTGTGTGTGTGTGTGTGTGTGTGTGTGTGTGTGTGTGTGTGTGTATGCGTGCGCACGTGCGTGCATGCATGCGTGCGTGTATGCATGCACCCTTGCGCGTGTATGCTTGCGTGCGTGAGTGCGCGCGCGCGCGCGCGCATGTGTGTGTATGTGTGTGTGTGTGTGTTGGTGTGTGTGTGTGTGTGTGTGTGTGTGTGTATGTGTGTGTGTGAGTGTCTGTGTGTGTGTGTGTGTGTTGTGTGTGTGTCTGTGTGTGGAAAAAGGCAGGGCTGTGAAAGGGTCAGTCCCACTGACCACACAGTGGTTTTATCTCTGCCACAGATGATCAAGGAAGGGCTGAAGAGGCTGACTGACCTTTCTGCCGAGGCTTCGGGAACGGTCAGTCCCACAACAGACTGGCCATTGTCCAGTTTCTCCAACGACGACGCCACCGCCATCCACACGTTTCAGAAAGACCAGTCCCCCAGTGCGCTGGTACTCGCCATGGACAAGCTGTACTCCACGGTGTACGGGTACACGTGCACGGAAAAAGCACTGGGACTGGCCCCCGCCTCTTGTTCCAGACCGAGTATGGTAAGTCGTTTTTCTTTTCTATTTTTGTTGTTGCTGTTGTTGTTTGCTGCTGCTGCTGCTGCTGTTGTTGTTGAAGTGGTGGTACAGGAAGAAGGGGCTCTTGAAGGGGCAGCTGGTTTGGGAAATCAGGGGTGAACTTCAAACTACTACATTAGGGTGAACAGTATGTTGAAAAGATTAAGTTAAAACGAAGTGAGGGGTGAATTCCAAATCACTCCTGAGTTTCAAACGAAGTGACATGGAATTAAGCTAGAGGTCATGTTTTAAAACACGGGGCGAGGTAAGCTTTAAAGTGAATTGTAAATTACTGTTGAGTTTAAAGGAATTCAACACAAGCCTGAAGTCTGTCGTTGCTGAATGGGGGAAAATTTTGGGGTGATGCACGGTCTACAACAGGATGTAGTTGAAGGGTGGATAGTAAGACACTGCGTGGTTGCGAAGAAACGATAGTAAGCTTTAAGTTATTGGTGAACTAAACACAATTTCGTTTTGAGTTTAATGGCAGTAAGGGTAAAACAGAAAACTGCTGAGTTTTAAAACTAGGGGTGAGCTTTGAATCATACGCTAGGGGAAACCTCAAACCACTACTGAGCTTAAAAAAAGACGACGCTGGGACAAAATTCAAATGACCGCTGACTTCAAAAGAGACCAAAGTAAACTTTATAGCACAGCAAAGTTTAAAAGAAGCAGGGGTGAAGTTTAAATTTCTGCGGCGTGTGGAAGACGGCAGCGTGAGCTTCCTGCAACTGCTAAGTTTGAAAGAAGCTAGGGTGATTTTTTTTTTTTTTCTAGATTATTACCGTGTTCAAAACAAGCCAGGATGAAATTTGAACTGCTGCTGGCTTTAAAAGAAGTTCACTTGAACGTTAAAAGACTATTGATTTTAAAATGAGGTAGTAGTGAGTTTTGAGGTACTGCTAAGTTTAAAAGAAATTAATGTGAGCTTACAATCAAAGGGAGAAATTTGAATTACTGCCGTGTTTCAAAGACGTTATGATGAGATTTTAAACTACTGCGGAGTTTAATTGAGTTCTGCTTGAATTATTAACGAGGGAAAATTCCAAAGATACTAAGAGAGCTACGACGAATTTAAAATAGACTCACACAACGTAAATCTGCGAACGCTTGCCCCATGATATCATGTCTGTGTGCGCAGGCTATGTCACCAATGCACTCGACCACTCAAACACTTTTTGACCCCCCCCCCCCCCCATCCCATCCCCACACACACACACACACACACACACACACACACACACACACACACACACACACACTCCCATCCCTATCTCCTTCACACGTAGCGGTGGTAGTTGTAGTACTAATAGAAACAGAAGTAGCAGCTACAACAGCAGTAGCCGTAACATTCCGCGTCACACCAGACCAAGCCATGCTATGTGTCCCCCCCTGCTTACGTCACTCCTCTTTCTGACGTCACAGGCGCGCGCGATGACGTGGACCACGACACCCTGCTGATGACGGACGGTCACTCCAACTGTCAAGAGGAGGCGGTCGTGCAGAACTCTTCCCAGGCTCTTCAGAACGTCTCCAACGTCTTCGCCGTGGCCATCGGCCTGCAGGAGGACAGCGTGGAGGACACT
>JADBJO010002899.1:245409-258768 GCA_016801955.1 Conus betulinus | reverse complement strand
TGTTCACTTCCTCCTCACTTTCATTCGCACTAACACCTGCAGATATCAAAGAAAACTGCTATCACCTTAATGATCACTATCCATGTTAACCTCGTCTTATTTCCGACTTTTTTTCTTGGACCGCCAGCTTGCATCTCAACGCCACTAATTTATTTGAGTTATCCTTTTATATATTCTTTTTTTTCAGCTACTCCTCTTCTGATACTGCTAAGCATCTCATCCTGTTTGAATTCTCCACCCCTCTTCTAATGTTAAAAAAAAAATCACAATGCCTCGCTAGTTCTTACAACCTTTTATGTGTGTTTCCTCCTCCCTCTTACATATCCATTTCACGATACAGCGTTGTTAATCTCTGTCATCGCCCCACTAGGCATTCAAACCATAGTCAGTCAACCGCCAAGCTTCCGCTGTGTAGCCTGACTGGCAACGTTGGTTACTTTAAGTACACTTCTTCTACCTTAAGGTTGAAGATTTTGACATGGTTAAAGGAACAACGGTAAAACATTGACTGATTGTTGAACATTCAAATTTAAACAGGCGGAAAACTCTGTTTTTTTTTGACAACTAACAACTGGTCCCATCACACAACATCCCCCTCTGATACTCCACCATCCTTCCCCCCACACTCATCGTCCCACTCTGCTTCTCCATGCTTCCTTTTTTTTTTTTTTCTTTGTTTGTGTTTGTTGTCGGTGTTCCGTCATCTCGTGTGTGCTTGTCGTAGCTCGTCGTGCACCCGAGGGCAGTGGCACGCCGCTTCCTGCGCAAAGCTCCGACAGCCGTGTCCAGACCGTACGTGCGCGGACATTCGTCTACAAGTGCTCACCTGTCAGAAGGAGAAATTTGCACGGGCATTTATGTGTATCGAGCTCTCTTACAACGAGTGCAGAAAATGAGGAATTCCTCACTTATTAGCGTGTGCTGAGTAATGTTAATAGGCTGGAGAATTGTAATTCCTCCCTATTGTTTGTGAGCGCAGCGAGTTAAGTGTAGCATCAGCCGATTTTCACATTTGGTGTGTGTGTGTGTGTGTGTGTTTGCGTGCGTGGGCCCGTGCGTGCGAGTGCGTGCGGTGCCCGGCACCGTGTAGTGGTTCGTTTGTGAGTAGTTGTGTGTGTCAGCTGAGGATGCTAAATGGGAGTCATTCGTAGAACGACATATCTGATCATTCAAGTCTTTTTTTGTTATGCGCAGGAAGAAGACTGGACAATGTGTGATGTACGAATGTTCACTCGATACATTTTGTTTTGTGCTCAGGCACGCCCAGCGGAGAGACACGCGCACGTAAAAGCGGATTCGACGTGAAGATCCTACTTAGAGCCTACACTCAGTCTAAGGTGGTTTTCAGTGGGACCGCACCTGTTGTTACGCTGTCTATCAAAGTGGCAAACCGCTGTCCAGCTCTGTACGTCAAGTCGATTTTCACTGTACTCATGTGACAAGATTTTCTGTACAACCACCTACTAAGCCCCTTTAGGTTGTTACAAGTATGAATCTAGGAAGAGCGAAATTTTATCGGACTCATAAATAGACAAAGCGCTGTGGGAGGCTGTGGAGGGGGGGTGGCGGGTCGCGGGAGTGGGGCGTGCGGGGGGGGTGCCGGGTGGGGGCTGCGATTAGGAGTGCAGTAGGAGATACTGCCTCCTCCCTTCTGCTTTGCCTTCTCTTTCAAAGTAAAATTGTCTTAAAAAAAAAAGAGCGGGGAGGGGGGGAATGTTCCTGACGAGAGTTGAGCAGGAGACTACTGCTCACCCATCCCCTGCTTTTCCTTCTCTTTCGAATAAAATTATCTTCAGAAAAAAAAACAGAAAAGAAAAGAAAGGGATGCCGTAAGATGTCCGCCACAAACGACGATCCATAGCAAGCACGCCCAACCTCATCTCTACACCTCCCCTCACCCCCTACTGGGCACCCCTCACCCCCACCCCCCACCACACCACCCGCCCCACCACCCCACCACCACCGCACGCTGACCTACCGTCGTGCACCACCCGTCACCCGACAAACACCTGTTTTCCTCAAGGGCTGACCTGACCTCCCATGACAAGATGGCCACGTTAAAATTCTCTACTACCGAAGGCCATCCAGCAGGACACGCCATGGAGCCATTGACGACTCGAAATCGTGAAGTCACCATGAGAGCATGGCATGAAGGTCTCCGCCACTAGCAACATTCTGAGCACATTTTTATATCATGTGATCGATGACACTGAGGAGTGATGATCGATTAAGCATGATCGCTACGACGTGACCATTTTCCATGTATCGGTCTGAGACTACATGACATGGGGCTGGTAACTCTTATACCGCTTTCACTTTTCAACTATATACATCCGCGTGTTCGTCTAGACAGCGATTCATCACTGCTCAGATAGACGAAGGGAGTTGGTGTGGAGAGTGTGGGTGGAGGGGTAGTGGATTGGGGGGCCGAGGTCAGTCTATGAGTGGATATGGCACGACCACTGCAGTGTTTGGTCGATGGGAAATTTGTGAGCATGCAGATCTCGAAGAAAACGATCCATTAAGTGGATACACTCGACTGTTTGGTCCCAGTCTCTTGATCCCACACTGTGTCCGCATCAGCAAACCTCACCATTGTTGCGGTGTGGGTAGGAGCTGGCTCCGTGTTTTTTTTTTGTTTTTGTTGCAGAAAAACCTCCATGACTCTTGAGGGGAATTCGCGTAACTTCTCTTATGACCTCTTAACTGTTGTCTTCTCCCGTACCGTAGTTGATCGTCCGCGACGCTTAAACCCACTATCGCCATCCAGAGTTCCTTGATCTTAGTTTTAAGAATCGTCTTTACAGAAGAGAGACGGAGAGAGAGCTTGGAGAGTTCAGGTAGAGAGAGAGAAGACAGAGACAGAGACATAGACAGAGAGAGAGATCAGAAACACAGAGAGAGAGAATCAGACCGACAGACAGATCAGAAGAGAGAGAGGTACCGCAGAATTAATTACACTGAGCAGCAAAGAACTGAAAAGAATCCGAATGAATGAACACGTTAAATAATTAGTGATGGCACGTTTTCATATTTCGGTTTGGCTCTTTGAAAATAATCAAAACTTCACCTAAGCAAATTTATCTATCCAGGAATGAGAAATCCTTGCCTGTCTCTTCTTTTTCGTTCTTTCTTTCTTTCTTTTTTTTTTTTCTTTTCTTTTTTTTTCTTAATACCTGTGATGTAATTGAATAAAGGGACAGGCAAACGTACAAGGAAAGGAAAGTTAAGGGATACAGCAGAGGCGTTCCCGCAGCTTTTGGGGGACAGTGACGTGAACTTGTTAATCTCCCACCTCCAGGTCGCAGGGGACCTGCGAGGGACGCTTCCATGCAGTAGACTTTCAACACACAGGACGCCACGGCAGACTCCTCCTCCTCCCTCGCTCGCCCTCCCGCCCCCCCCCCCCCCCCCCCCCCAACCCATTCCCTCTCCCATCCTCTCACACTCCTCCTTCCCCCCCCCCCGGTCAGACCCCCCCTCCCCATAGGAAAACAAAGGGATCGTGTTCATGCACTTTGACTCAGTGCCCAGATCCAAATCTCATCTCACTCAGGGACATGTGCAGAACTCAGAAAAAATCCCCTGGACAGCGTGTGGAAGGGCGGTGTAGAGAGGAGGCAGGGAAGTGAGGATGGAGAGGAGAGAGAGAGTCAATGAGAGAGAGAGAGAGTAGAAAGGGTGAGAGGGCGAGAGGAGGGAGGTGTAGGCGCATCTGGCTTCAGGTACCCTTCGTGATTGTTCACACCAACGTGATTTTCTCTTTTCCATTCGTTGGTACTTTCGGTTCTTTCCTGTTCAGACTCTGATGGATGTTACTATGGAATCTTGGCCTACCGCCCACCCTCTCACCATCTCCCCACCCTTCCCCTCCCCATTCCCTCTCGTCTCCGTGTATTGTGCAGATAATTTGTCCGTCTCCTTTGGCTTTGGCGAGGCGTTAGGGTGACGGGGGGGTGAGATGCCGACGTGGGATGGTGGTAAGTGTGTTGGTAGGGTATCCGCAATCGTCGTCAATTCATCTATGTGTATGGTGTTTGTGCGTTGTTGTGGTGTGTGTGTGTGTGTGTGCCTGTGTGTGTGTGTGTTGATGTTGTGCGTGGCGTGTTGTGTGTGTGTGTGTGGGTGTGTGTGTGTGTGTGTGTAGTGTGTGTGTGGTGTCAGAAGTCGTGGTTATGTGATGTGGGGGTTAAACCAGTAATAATAAGCGGATAACGGGTCCAACATGTCAACGCAATAATCCACCGTGGCTGTTACGAACAAGCAATCCGTAAAACCGACCACTGCAACTCGTATCTCCTCAATCAGTAGAGTAGGGAGGCGACTCTCTCTCCTCGTCTACGTAAACTCTCGCCTGCGTCCTCGTCGAACCCCTCTCTCGCTCTCGCTCTCCTCTCTCCTCTCTCCTCTCTCTCGTAATGAAATTGAGACAGTTTTCTCATTAATGTCAACTCCTAGCGAAGTTAAGATAAGGCAAGCTAGCTTGGTCTACTCTTTAAAATGTTTTAGATTCGTTGACAATTCGTAAAAGTCCTCGCTAATGTGAACCGTCAACTTTTTATACATTTGTACCTTTTCTCTCAGTATTTTTTGGATCTTGATTTGTTGCCTTGAACATTGTAATCCATTCCCCTTCCACCTCTGCCTCGAAGTCCCTCTCTCTCCTGTCCTCAAACTACTCAACTCTATCACACCTCCCTCACCCCACCACCCACTCAGACTGTCACTTTGTAATTTTGATAAGTTTGAATTCCACCATTGCCATGATGATATTCAACTCATGAAAACTGGTCCAAGGCCTGAATTCATTAAAGTATTCATCATGCTCTTACTCATCCAACAGACTGGTGATTTTCTCTTCGCTCACACAAAGTCTTTTTTCCAGTCCACTCCAACCTCCCCCTCTCGTACAAGTCTTCGCAATCACAAACCATCAATCAGAACAAACAAGTACATCAACTTTTGGCCTGTCAGTAAGAGAATAACAAGGCTCACCACAGAACGAAGTGGAGACTCGCTTCCATCGATCAGAATCGATCATATCACCAGTAAAGCATCAGCGTCCTGCTGGGAGAGGTTTACTCTCACGGTATCCGAAGTGCTAGGAAGATATCGTGTTATTCTGTACGACAGCCTCGCACAAATGTAGATCAGTTCTGAAATCTCGTTTTTATCACACCACCACCGGCCCCCACCAGTCGGATGCGCCCGGCCGCCCCCCCCCCCCAGTCCCGCTTTGAATCGTCGCCCTACTCTATCGCCCCCCCTCCAGCTGTCTCGTTCTAGTGACATCCATCTCTCGGTACATACAACGCAAGGTATACCGCCCTGAATCTAGACAGGTCGAAATAAGCAGGAGACAATGCGTCAGCTCTCTCGCACTCTACGCACCATCCAAGCCTTAAACCCAGGTCTCCATGCGGTTGCCTCCATCCTTGGCATCTCCCCAAGGGTTGATACGGAAACGGGAATCCCCGGGGGAATAAAAAACTCCTAGTCAGACTCCGCTCGGCTGCCTGCATACCATCGCTTCTCGCCCACTCCTCCTCCGCCCTCTCTGGGGAAAAATCCATATGAAAAAATGGGAGGGTGGGTCTGCGGGAGGGCGTCTCGGTCGTCGGGGGGGATGGAGTGGAAAGGGAGGGAAACATCTAAAAATCCCCTAGAGGTTGGACTCAGATGCAGAATCAGAAAAAAGTCGGGAGGGGCGTGGGTTAGGTGCATCAAAAGGTAGGAATGCGAAAAGTCGGCCACATATGTACCCCCCTGTCACTGATAAAAGAAAAAAGCAGAATCGACGCTCAGGAAAAAAACAATAACCTATGTTTAACTGGGACTCTAACTTAACTCTTTCCTTTTCTAAAAAACCCCACTTGAAACTAATTCTTCAATTTTCATATTTGGTCACAAAACACTCATTTCTCGTTTCTCTCTAATCGGGCTTCGGAGGTCAACACGAAATCAGATCGAAATCTTTCTTCGAGGCTATGTTCACATGTCCTCCCCTCCACGCCACCTTTGTGTCCTTATGTACCCAAAATGAGTTGTCTGGCCTCGTCTCTGATTGTAGATTAGACTCTCTTCGGCATTTTCACTCCTCCGCCCCTCTGCTCTATTCGGCACATTTGTCTGGAATCGACAAGTCCCCTATTTGCGTACTCATTATGTCTCACCCGTCTGTTTGCGTTCTGGTACCCCTCGTGCCGATAACGCTCAGTGTCGGTGGTCCTCTGTTCCTCGGCTGTCTGTCTGTCCCTCTTCGCCTTCGTCTGACTGACTGTCCTGTCATCGCCTGGCTGTCTTTCTCCTCGGCTCTTCCCGGGGCTGTGCTGGCTCTCAAGGCTGTCGCTGGCTCGACTCGACTCCCCATCCCGCCACTCCTTCCCCCCTCTCTCTCTCTCTCTGTGTGTGTGTCTGTTGTGTGTTCTGTGTGTCGGTGTTTGTGTGTTCTTATCGTGTGTGACTTTGTGTTGTTGTCTCCCCTTTATCATTCCTTCATGTCAGATAGATCTCCTAATCATAGCATCTTCTTCCCATTCTTCTAATCAACACTAACTATCATAAAAAAAAAATACTCAACCGTCCAGACAGGTCAGGTCCTCTCCTCTCTGCTCTCGCACCATCACAGGCCTCCCAATCTACAATCACTCCAACCAAATTCATCTCTTCACACCTACACACTACACCATTGCACCCCGCATGCGAGCTGTCAGCTCCCCTCCCCTCAATCTCCTCCAAACCGCTTCTCCCCCTCCCTACCTCCCCCCCTCCCCGCCCCTTACCCCCCCCTCTCCCTCGCCCCTCCCCCCCTCCCCCTCCCCCCATCCCCCCTCACTCCCACCCACACATCCCCTCTCTTCCCCACACAACGCACCCACACCCCACAATCCCCTCACCTCCTCCCACCTCCTCTCCTCCCCGGCTCATCCCTCCACACCACACCTCTCGCCACCTACTCTCTCTCTCGCCTCTCCATCCCTTCCCAAAATCCACAATTGATCCAACAGTACACATTCGGCCGGTCCTTTCTCTCCTCCCTCTCACAGGAAGTAGACACCCTGGCCCCGCTGTCGGTTGTGCAGTGAGGCATATCATCCCAGTCTCTTAATCAAATGGCAATCAAGGGACACGCTCGGACGAGGAAGGTTACAAGCACCATCGACTGTGGATTGGGTCCGCCGTCCACTGGCTCCTTCGATCTGATCTGAAACCTTATGGAGTCTGGCGCCGAATGCGTGCATTCTTTATTCTTGTTCGGAAACCGATCAGTGTCGGGTGGGTCGCCTCTCTCCCCTCTCTCTCCCCCCTCTTCGCTCCTCTCCGCCCTCTCCATCTCCCCCTCTCCCTCTCTCTCCTCTCCTCCCCCTCCTCCGTCTCTCCTCTCTCATCCCTCCTCTCCCCTCCTCCTCTCTCCCTCTCGTCTCTCCCCTCTCTCTCCCTCACTCGCCCTCTCTCTCCTCCCTCTCCTTCCTTCCCCCATCCCTCTCCGTCCGTTCTCTCTCCCCTTCTCATCCTCCCCTCTCCTCCTCACCGTTCCTCCTCCTCTCTCCCTTCTCCCACTCTCTTCCTAGTCCTCCGTCCCCCCTCCCCAGCAATCTCTCCCTCACTCTCCCCTCTCTCCCCCGCTCTCATCTCTCGGTCTCTCTCCTCTCATCCCCCTCTCCTCTCCTCGCTCTCATCTCCACTCTTCCGGCTCTCCCTCCCTCCTCCCCCTCTCCTAGCCTCTCTCTCCTCTCTCTCTCTCTCTCCTCTCTTCTCTCGTCGACTCCTTCTCTCCATCTCCATTCTCTCTCCTACTCCCTCTCTCCTCGTCCTCACTCGCTCTCCTTTCCTCTCCTCCCTCTCCTCGCCTCTCTCCTCTTCCCTCCCTCTCTCTCTCTATCATCTCTCTGTTTCTCCGCCCCTCTTTTCCCTGTGTTCGTTTCTCCCTCCTCAAAATTCTTCTCGCTGTCTCTCTCTCTGGTGTCCTCTGTGTCTGTCCTCTTGTGTCTGGTGTCTGGTCTGTCCGTCTGTCCGTCGTCTCTCTCTATCCCCATCCAAGAGAAACGAAAGACCTGTTCAAACCTGAAATCAATCTCGAGAGACAACAACACTGTCTGAACTGGTGTCTTCAAAGGGAACTCGAAGCGGGTAACACCCCTCCCCTCCCCCCCCCCCCCCACCCCCCCCCCCCCCCACCCCCCCCCCTCCGTCCTTATCAGTCCATCGCACCTTGTGTGTACAAACTGTCACACCAAAGCTCCAGCGATAGGATCTTAGGAAATGAAGAAAAGACGGGGGGGGGGGGGGGGGGGGGGGGGGGGGGGGGGGGGGGGAAGGGGGGGGGGGGTAGGATGGCACTCACCAAGAATCGCCGATTTCCAAGCTCAGTTGTAAAGTTATGATGAGGATCAATCTCTCATCCTTCTCTCACTCTCCCAACACGTTTCCAGTTACCACCGCTCCTGAACCCATCCGAACCCCCAACCCCTATTCCAAGCTTTCCTGGATCCCCCCCTCCCCCCCCCCCCCCCCCCCCCCCCCACCCCTTCCCTCCTTCCCAACCACCTGTCCTTTTTTGTGGCAAATATACTTAATAGTTTGTTGCTGAGATTCGAGGGACAGGATGCAACAAGTTGATGATGAATGTGTGATAAGATGCGACTTCTAGAAGCAAATAGAAACAAAAGCAAAAAAACAAACAACAAACAAAAAACAAAGCAAAAGACGATGCATCTCCATCAGCTAGACTGGCGTTGGTGGTTGGTAAGGGTAATCCTTAGGAATAAGTGTATTTATGTATGCAAATGCCTTTACGGAGATGTGTGTGTGTGTGTGTGTGTGTGTGTGTGTGTGTGTGTGTGTGTGTGTGTGTGTGTGTGTGTGTGTGTGTGTGTGTGTGTGTGGTGTGTGTGTGTGGTGTGTGGTGTGTGTGTGTGTGTGTGTGTGTGTGTGTGTGGTGTGTGTGTGTGCGTGTGTGCGCGTGCGTGTGTGTGAGTGTTTGTCCTACGTTTCATGAAGTACACAGTCATAACCACATTCCCTCTTTCTCTATCTTTTCTCTGTCTCTCTGTCTCTCATCTCTTCTATTCTCTGTCTGTTAGTCTCTGGTCTTCTTGTCTCAGTTGTCTCTCTCTGTGTGTCTCTGTGTCTGTGGCTCTGTTCTCTCCTCTCTCTCTGTTGTCTGTTATTTTGTGGTCTTATTTAGTTAACTGGTTAAATTAGTCCTCTTCATTCAGTTTGGTAATTGTGTCATGTTGTGTTTGTGTGGGTGTGTGGTGTGTGTGTGTGTGTGTGTGTGTGGGTGTGTGTGTGTGTGTGTGTGTGTGTGTGTTGTAATGTTGATTGCTGTGTTTGTAATACAACACTTAAATTTGCCCTGTTCCTTTTTGTTTTTTTTTTTTTTTTTTTTTTGTTTTTTTTTGCCTGTCCTCTAATTTTCTTAGTCTTTCTGTATTGTTTGAAGACCTGACAAATTACGTTTTTCGTTTGTTTTTTTTGCAATACCAATGCTCATTTCAGCAATCAAGATGACCTCAATTACAATGTTCAAAGCATCATTTGCTTGACGATTGATTCGATTCTCCAAGCGGTGATATACGTGTAATTCATTTTTGTTTGTTTTTGTTGTTTCATTAGAATTCAAATGTGTAAATGGCAGTGTTCCACTTTTTTTAGTTGTTGTTGTTTTGTTTTACTGCATTTCAGTATTACCCGGGGGAAACAACAGGTTTATTTAAACTCATATTTGACTGGTAACATCATATCTATTTTTGTCTTTAAGGTAGAAAGAAAACTATTTCCAACGTTGCGAACGTCCTGCTTAGATCCCTGATGGGAGACTACTATTCTTTGGAGACAAACATTCATGAATTTGTGACTAATGTACGGTCTAAGGGGGGGAAAAAAAGTGTCCAGGGCATTCTTCATCAGGGGGATATTGGAAACTACGCGCACCGCTTGTTACGCTACCCAGCGACAATGGTGGGGGTGCCGTATAGACAGTGCCTTTAGGGGAAATGACTGCACGGCTGGCCTGGTCACTCACTCAGCCAAGCGACTCAGACGACTGCAGACAGACAGTGCTGTGGTCCACCCTTCACTGCACTTCAAAGCCGGCTCCTTGGACATCCCCTGACCCTTCACGCTTCCCACTCTCTGTCTGTCTGTCTCTCTCTCTCTCTCTCTCTCTCGTCTCGTCTCTGTCTCTCTCTCTGTCTGCTCTGTCTGTCTGTCTGTCTGTCTGACTCTGTCTCTCTCTCTCTCTCTCTCTCTCTCTCTCTCTCTCTCTCTCTCTCTCTCTCGTCTGGTCCATCCCCTTTTTTTTCCCCTTGGCCGGTCGGCTCAGTCCGTCCCAGTCCCATTCTCCGTCTTTTTGCAGATTCTGAGCCACACCCATCCGTCTGTTTTTTTGGGGTGTTTTGTGTGAAGGCTTGTTTCTTTCGTCGTCTTTTTCTGTGTTCAGATTCCTCCTCACACGCTTGACATTCCATTTAAGCCATGTCCCGAAAAATTCAGCATTCTGTAGAAGCCAGGTCCAAGACATTCCACATCCACGTCTCTTTTTTTTTTTTCTCACATCTGCAACATCTGCACCATGCTCCCGTTCTCCACACCAAGGGTAAATGACCAGTTTCCAGTTTCCATGACATTTCAACAGTCGCAGTCCGCATTCCGTTACCATCGTCATCAACACTCTCAGCACAGTCAGTGAATGGCTGGTTTGCGATTTATTCATGTTTCAACATTCCCTATGTTCACATTATCTACACCATGAACACATTCCACCACGTTCCACATTCTGTACATCACTGAGCACAAAGAATGATTATTATCAGTTACCTTTAGGCTGCCATATTTACACAAGGAAAATGTTCAATGAGACAGGACGACAGTTTCATGCCCAGAATTCTAAAACAAATGCTGCTTACAACTCCAATGCTCCGAGCTCCATGGCATGGCTCAACCCGTCCTCTCTTCCGTCTTTTTTTTTATTCTCTCGAATGTTTGGCACAAGCGAGGCATTTGTGTCTGGCGTAATAGTGCCAGCCATACAAATGCCTCAACATAGGAACAACACTTTTTATCTTTGGGGGCGTCATGGGGGCCGGGATAGCTCAGTGGTAGAGCGCAGGACTTGTAATCTTGGTGATCCTGCGGTTGCGGATTCGAATCTCTGCCGGACCGTTTCGGTACAGGGGGATTTTCCCCTCGAAGTTAACATTGGTTCTGACTCCATTCCCCATACAGTCCTTCGAATGAGACTATAAACCGAGGTTCCGTGTGTGAACTCACGCATAGCATCTTGCACACATGTAATATCAAATCACCGACTTTCGGAAGAGAAGGCCAGTTTGGCCGTTGGTGTGGATGACACGTTACACTTAGCATGCACCCTGCGCGAGAAATGGAAAGAATGAATGAAGGAAGTAAGGAAAGAGAGTGAACGATATTGAACGATATGGACAGGATGACACGGGAAACGACTGAATGAAGCGTCAGCCGGCAGCTTTTCAGTCGGCACTACCCAAGTAAGACAGCCCGTTGTGTGTTAACGAATGTGGATGGTAAAGTGTTTAGAACTTGGTCTCTAGCCGAGGATATGCGCTATATAAGTTTTCATTATAATAATAATTATGAGAATAATAATGATTATTATAATGATGATAATAATAACAATAATAACAATGATGATGATGATGATGATGATGATGAATAATAAATAATAATAATAATAATAACACATTATAATAAAAATAGTAATAACCTTTCTTGTTTGTAATTTTTTTTCACATATTCCACATTCTATCTCATCAGCATCATCAGCACAAAACGTACATGACGGGTATCCATCTTCTTCAGATTTTAAGGGATCCTATATATGACTTGAAGATCGCATACCATTGGCATGTCGCCTCCTCGAACGCTCAGACTGAGGACATGGCTCCCTGGAATCCCTCACTGATGACATAGCACACTGGTAATCCCCGAACTAGGGCAAAGGGTCTTGGGGATACCTGACTGAATTTGACGACGCCTGGAGATCCCTGAGTGAGGACACATAGTCTAGGAGATCCCTGAGTAAATATGTGACTTTTTTTTTCTTTTCTAGTAAGGACACAAAAAATCATGGAGATCCCTCTGTCTGAAGATTAGGGTCTCGGAGATACTTGACTGAATACATATCGCCTCGGAGATTCTGAGTGAGGACAGAGAGCCACGGAGATCTCTGATTGAATTCGTATCTCCCCAAAGATTCCTTGGAGAGGGCAAACAGCCGTGAAGATCCCTGACTAAAAACATAACGCTTTGAAGATTCTTGAGTGAGGACAGAGTGATTAGGGACGTCCTTGACTAAAGATGTAACACATTGGACATCCCTGAGTGAGGAAACAGGGCCTTTGAGATCCATCACTGAAGATGTAACGCCTTGAAGATCCTTCAGCGAGGGCACAGATTCTTGGATCCCTGAGAGAGAGATGTGACGCCCTGAACATTCCTGAGTGAAGATGTGACGCCCTGGACATTACTGAGTGGAGATGTGACGCCCTGAACATCCCTGAGTGAAGCCGTGACGTCCTGAACATCCCTGAGTGAAGATGTGACGCCTTGGACATTACTGAGTGGAGATGTGACGCCCTGAACATCCCTGAGTGAAGATGTGACACCCTGAACATCCCTGAGTGAAGCTGTGACGCCCTAAACATTGCGGAGTGAAGATGTGACGCCCTGAACATCCCTGAGTGAAGATGTGACGTCCTGAACATCCCTGAGTGAAGATGTGATGCCCTGAACATTCCTGAGTGAAGATGTGACGCCCTGGACATTCCTGAGTGAAGATGTGACGCCCTGAACATCCCTGAGTGAAGATGTGACGCCCTGAACATCCCTGAGTGAAGATGTGACGCCCTGGACATCCCTGAGTGAAGATGTGACGCCCTGAACATTTCTGAGTGAAGATGTGACGCCCCTGGACATTCCTGAGTGAGGTTACATGACCTTGGAGAATCCCTGATATAGACGCAACACCTTAGGGATCCTCGAGTTAGGATACAGAGTCGTGGAGAATCCCTGATATAGATGCAACACATTGGAGATCCTCGCGTGAGGATACAGAGTCGTGGAGAATCCCTGATATAGATGCAACACCTTAGGGATCCTCGAGTTAGGATACAGAGTCGTGGAGAATCCCTGATATAGATGCAACACCTTAGGGATCCTCGAGTGAGGACACAGAGTCGTGGAGAATCCCTGCTATAGATGCAACACCTGGAGATCCTCGCGTGAGGATACAGAGTCGTGGAGAATCCCCGATATAATGCAGCACCTTGGAGATCCTCGAGTGAGGATACAGAGTCGTAGAGAATCTTGAGTGAGGAC
>JADBJO010002899.1:237909-240409 GCA_016801955.1 Conus betulinus | reverse complement strand
TATGTCCGTCTGTCTGTCTGTCTATCAATGGTCCGTCGGTGTGCCTGTGTGTCTTTGCATGTATGCGTGTCTCTGTGTGTATTTGGAATAATATGCCTTCTTGTACCGGATTCACATGGTTTGGGTGTTCTTGGTGCAATATACCGATGATGTCATGGTACGTATACCCTGTTCACAATACGCTATGGTATGTGAGTCCATTACGTATTACACCACATCCACGAAGTTTTAAGACCACAGTGCCCATGATTTAACGCTGATGGATAAATGAATGAATGATGAGATGAGAGAATTTAAGGAGAGGGTCTCGTGGCTACGACTTGGCAGATGTCTGACCTACGCTTTAGCCCAACGCGCTGGTCAGAGCTTTCTTTTGTTTTAAAACATGCTTTCGCAGAGCACCTCAAGCGGTGCTGAAGCACGTGGGTTATAAACGCAATACCTGCAAGAAGACAAGTCTAGATCCTGCTGTAGTGACTACATGCTCAGCAGGTGGCTGTCTCTGACCTGTCGGGTTTTCCGCTGTGACCTCATCCATCCTCAGTGTCAGGGATGTTCTCGTCGCCTGCGACCAACATCTAACATAGTATCGGGCTTACTGTGGTATTGCGTCGCTGTACCCTGTCTGTACGATATCACTGGTGCATTTTAGCACAGGGTAGCCTATCTGTACGTTACCACTGGTGTATTTTAGCACAGGGTAGCCTATCTGTACGTTGCCACACTGGTGCATTTTAGCACAGGGTAGCCTATCTGTACGTTACTAGAAGTATTACATCGCTGTACCCTGTATGTATGTTACCACTGGTATTGTATCGCTGTATCCTGTCTGTACGTTACCACTGGTATTGTATCGCTGTACCCTGTCTGTACGATACTACTGGTATTGCGTCGCTGTACCCTATCTGTACGATACCACTGCTGCATTTTAGCACAGGGTATCCTATCTGTACGTTACCACAGATATTACATCGATGTATCCTGTCTGTACGTTACCACTGGTATTGTATCGCTGTACCCTGTCTGTACGTTACCACTGGTATTGTATCGCTATACCCTGTTTCTGTATGTTACCACTGGTATTGTATCGCTGTACCCCTGTCTGTACGTTACCACTGGTATTGTATCGCTATACCCTGTTTTCTGTATGTTACCACTGGTATTGTATCGCTGTACCCTGTGTCTGTATGTTACCACTGGTATTGTATCGCTGTACCCTGTCTGTACGTTACCACTGGTATTGTATCGCTGTACCCTGTCTGTATGTTACCACTGGTATTGTATCGCTGTACCCTGTCTGTACGTTACCACTGGTATTGTATCGCTGTACCCTGTGTCTGTATGTTACCACTGGTATTGTATCGCTGTATCCTGTCTGTATGTTACCACTGGTGTTGTATCGCTGTATCCTGTCTGTATGTTCCCACTGGTATTGTATCGCTGTACCCTGTCTGTACGTTACCACTGGTGCATTTTAGCACAGGGTATCCTATCTGTACGTTACCACAGATATACATCGATGTACCCTGTCTGTATGTTACCACTAGTATTGTGTCGCTGTATCCTGTGTGTGTATGTGACCACTGGTGCATTCTAGCACAGGGTTTTTCCTGCGGTTGATGCAGTGCGGGAAAGAAAAAAAATATGTTTTTTTGCGTTATTTTTGTCGTGCCTTTTTTTTTTCATCATTCCAGTCTACTTCTCTCCCGGCCTCTCCTCTGCGTCTGCGTCTCCCCCCCTCCCCCACTCTCCCCTCGCTTCCCTATCCAACACAACTCCTGCTCCTCTCTCTCTCTCTCTCTCTCTCTCTCTCTCTCTCTCTCTCTCTCTCTCTGTGTGTGTGTGTGTGTGTGTGTGTGTGTGTGTGTGTGTGTGTGTGGTGTGTATGTGTGTGTGTGTGTGTGTTGAGTGTGTTTCTTTTATTTGTTTGTATGTTACTTTTTCTTCTTGCACCAGTACCAACAGTCACCAGTAAAGCGAACATGAGACTAATTGTGTGATACACCTCGTTTTCCAATGATGAACACGGTTTAGGGTGTGCCTCGAGCAGAGAAGAGGGAGTTGGGGCCGGAAAGGGGGGATTGGGGGCACGTTGTGGGGGTGTGGGGGGGGGGGGGAGTGGGGGGGGGGGCGACGAGGGGGAAGGAAGGAAGGAATGACGGACACATTGTGCCACAGTGGAGAACGAGGCAGGGATAATGGACACGGGCCCCGACTCTCGGTGGGGAAGATTTCAAAAATCACAACCTTTAACACCTGACTCTTGGTGACACTGATGTCCGGTTTCTGACGCATTTCCGGTTGTGATCTCTCCCCCACCCCACCCCCACCCGACTCCACCCCCCACCTCGTCAAAGGCAAAAACCAGCGGGAGATCAGGAGGGAGAAGGAAGAGAAGAGGGATGGGGGAGGGGAGTGGGAGTGGGGGTAGAAAGGCGGTCGTCAAGGGGTGGGGTGAGGGGTGGGGGAGGGGGTGGAGGGCGGGTTGACAGGAGGAATG
>JADBJO010002899.1:220409-222909 GCA_016801955.1 Conus betulinus | reverse complement strand
TGGAACAGTCTGAGTGGTCAGCTCTGCTTTTCAATAACCCAAGCATTGTCAGCGGCTAAGAATTGTGCAGAACAACCTTTACTTTGATCTCCTAAGAGATGCTATCAGCCACTGATTGATCAAACAATGTAATGCTGAACAATGAAGTAGTGGGGGAAAATAAGTGCAGGCGAACAATTCTTCCATCATCATAGCAATGACTTGGCAAAGATTAAAAAAGATTGACTATGAAGAAAATGGGAACTTAAAAGTGAGAAAATAATACTATAATTATGAAAACCTTTCACTAGCTGCATGAGAGAACCATCGTAATCCTTCTCAAAGACAGATCTATGTGTATTGCCTGCTCCTAGGCCTGTCGTCCTCTGGATCGGACTCATCAGGGAGACACGGCGGATTGTGTGTGTGTGTGTGTGTGTGTGTATTTTTTCAATCCCTCTCAGCTAAACCATCCTGATTCCATCTTTTTAATGAACCGATCAGTTCATCTTGCACACTCCACCGGAAGTCTGTCCTCGTTTGTTGTTAGGCAAACAAACGCCCCAGAGGGGTGGTGGGGTGGTGGTTGAGGAGGAGGGGAGAGGTTCGGGGATTGGGGGGGGGGGGGGGTGGGGGGGGGGGGGGGGGGGGGTCGTTTGCGCTTTTGTTTTCCCACTGTCGAGTTGGCATTTACTCTGAAAATAGCAGTTATGACGAGAGAGAGAGAGAGAGAGAGAGAGAGAGAAAACTAGCCATCAGTCTGAGTCGGTAGTTCCTTCACCTCCACCATCCACCCCCCACCACCACCCCCACCCCTCCTCCCCCTACTGCCACTTTTCTCCTTTCCACTATTCCCTCACCCACCCACCTACACACCCACCCACCCCACACACACTCTCTCTCTCTCTCTCTCTTTTTCTCTGTGTCTCTGTCCCTATCTGTATGTCTCTCTCTCATTCTGTCTCAGTCTCTCTCTCTCTCGGTCTCTCTCTCTCTCTCTCTCTCTCTCTCTCTCTCTGTGTCTCTCTCTCCCCTCCACCCGGCAGGAAAGTCCTATCCTAAACGTCTACCATCCCCTCAAGACTACTCTCACCGCGGTTGGAGACGAGTGTAGATTATCAGTGCTGAAGTTGAAGGCTCGTTCACACTAGGTTGGCGATATTTACTGTTTCAATATTGACTGTAGGATTACTGGCCGGGGGAATCCTGGTTCTTGGCGTTCCTCAGGGTCGCTCAGCGCGTTTAGGCCCTCTTCTTCTTCTTCTTCTTCTTCTTCTTGTTTTTCTTTTCTTTCTTTCTTTCTTCTTCTTCTTCATCTTGTTTTCCTTTCTTTCTTTCTTTCTCTTCTTCTCTCCCTGTGTCTGTAATTACTTGTCACGTGAGTTTACTGAGTCGACAAATAAGCGAGTATTGGCCTACTACGTCGTTCGACTCAGTCTTTATGAAGTGATTTATTTTCTGTCTGTCTGTCTGTCTCGTTCTCTCTGTCTGTCTGTCTGTCTGTCAGTCTCTGTCACTGTTTCTACCTCTGTCTCTCTGTCTCTGTCTTTATCTCTGTCTCTCTATCTGTCTCTCTCTGTGCTCTGTCTCTCTCTGTCTCTCTCTCTCTGTGTCTCTGTCTCTCTCTCTCTCTCTCCTAGGCGATATTGATCGTACTTCATTTAATGCCTATAGTAATTCTTTTCAGTTTACATAGGAATGTCATGTAGTTGTGATGTGTGTTTTGCGTGCGTGCGTGTGTGAGTGAGGGAGAGAAAGAAAGACAGGCAGACAGACACAGAGAGAGAGAGACACAGACAGAGACAGAGACAGACAGACAGACAGATAGAGACAGAGAAAGACAGAGAGAGAGAGAGAGAGAGAGAGAGGACACACAGAGAGAAAATGTGTGTGTGTGTGTGTGTGTGTGTGAGAGAGAGAGAGAGAGAGAGAGAGAGAGAGAGAGAGAGAGAGAGTGAGAGAGAGAGTACCTGTTAGCGTTTCATTCAGTTTATGAATAACCATAGTATATATTGGGTAATATACTGCTCAAAACAATTCAAGAGCCACCTGCATTTTTCATATGGTTTTAGATAACGCATCGTAGTGCATAAAATTCAAAGCTTTTGTCCATTTTTTGCACTGAAATGTTACAACTGCTTCAACGCAAAACTGGTTTGGGCATGTGTTCAGTTGAATCTGAGTCTAGTGGGTTGAACGAGTTCACAAAAAAAACACCGAAATCACGAAAACATGGTCGCGGTTTGCGAGCGCATAGCTGAGGCAGCAGAGTTGGGCTGACTGCAAACCGCATTGCACGTGCAAGTCGTGCCTTTACTGAACACATGGCACCAGTTTTGCTGACCAGTGGGTAATAAAAAAAGCCGCTTTTGGGGGTGTTTTTAACCATGCCACCAAGACAGAGATTAAATGACACTGACCTGGGAAGGGCTGTTGCTTGGCTTCAAGAAGGTGTAGGCGATAGAGAAGTTGGTCGTCGCCTTCAAGTGCATCATGCTGTCATCCACAGACTTCGTGACCG
>JADBJO010002899.1:197500-200276 GCA_016801955.1 Conus betulinus | reverse complement strand
GGTGTGTTGGTGTGTGTGTGTGTGTGTTGTGGTGTGAAGCTAGGGGTGCGTGCATGGGAGTGCATGCGTGTGGAATGCGCAAGGCATGTGTGTATGTGGTGTGTGTGTGTGTGTAGTGTGTGTGTGTGTGATGTGCTGTGTGTGTGTGTATGCGTGCGGTGACGAGCGCGCACGTGCGCGTGTAGTGTGTTAGGCGTGTTGTGGCAGTGTGTGTGTTGTTGCGTGCATGTGTGTGTATTGCGCGCGTTGCGCGCACCTGGTATATCTGTGTATGTGCAGTGCGCGCGGCGCACGTGTTTGTGTGTGCTGCTTCGTTGGGGTGTGTGAATGAGTGCGTTCGGGCATGCACACATGGCCGCGGTCATGTGTTACACAAAAATGCCCGTTCATAACAGCGTTGCCCAGACCTGCACTGACACACCAAGAAAGAGGAGAGAGAGCGAGGAACGATGGGAGGAGGAGGAGAGAGAGGATGAAGAGCAGACCGAGACGGAGAGAGAAGAGAGAGAGAGAGAGGAAAAATGTGCGCAGACCCTCATCGTTCCTATCACCAATTCCCGCCCCCAACTTACAGATAAACATTACTACTTCCCCACTCTCACACACTCCTCACCCTCCCACCACCATCCACAACACACACAGCCCTTTGCCCTTCCACACACCCCCCCCCCCCCCCCCGCCCCCAACACACAACGCTCTCCACCTCTCGACTTCTTTTTTTTCTTGTTTCTTTTCCGCACATGGCAACTTCCTCTTTCTCCTCTTTCCTCCTCCTCCTCCTCCTCCTCCTCCCCTCCTCCCCTCCCCCTCCTCCTCCTCCTCCCCTGCCCTCTCCCTCTTCCTCTCTCCTCCTCCTCTTCTCCTCCACTCCTCTCCTCCCTTCTCCTACTCCTCCTCCTCCTCCCTTCTCCTCCTCCTTCCCTTCTCATCCTCCTCTCCTTTTCCTCAGACCCGCCTTTTGGTAGTTCTGTCCTTCCTTCTATTGTCACGAGCAAAATTTTAGTGAGAAGTATTACAATGTTAAAGAGGCCCTCAGTCCATTGGTTAGAGTGTTTGGGTTTGCCAACGGAGGCTAGCGGCGGCGCGTTGGAACCATTCTTAAAGGGTCGGATTGATTTTTTTTTCCGGCTTGTAAAACCCTCTCTGCCCACCCAACAAAAACCCTCTCTGCCCACCCACAAAAAACCCTCTCTTGCCCACCCTGCAGGAAAAAAACCCTCTCTGCCCACCCTGCAGGGGGAAAACCTTCTCTGTCCACCCTGCAGGGGAAAAAACCCCTCTCTGCCCACCCTGCAGGGGGAAAAACCTCTCTGCCCACCCTGCAGGGGGAAAACCCTCTCTGTCCCCCTGCAGGGGGGAAAAACCCTCTCTGCCCACCCTGCAGGGGAAAAAACCCTCTTTGCCCACCCTGCAGGGGAAAAACCCTCTTCTGCCAACCCTGCAGGGGAAAAAACCCTTTCTGCTCAGGGGAAAAAACCGCTCCCACCCTGCAGAGGGAAAAAACCCTCTCTGCCCACCCTGCAGGGGGAAAAACACCTCTCTGCCCACCCTGCAGGGGGAAAAACCCCTCTCTGTCCACCCTGCAGAGGGAAAAAAAAAACACAACCGCATAAAACGGTAACGAAGTACCCTCTCTGCCCACCCTGCAGGGGAAAAAAAAAAAAAAAAACCCTCTGCCAAAAAACCCCCTGCAGGGGGAAAAAACCTCTCTGCCCACCCTGCAGGGGGAAAAAACCCTCTCTGCTGCCCACCCTGCAGGGGAAAAAACCCTCTCTGCCCACCCTGCAGGGAAAAAAAAACCCTCTCTGCTCCCCTGCAAGGGGGAAAAACCCTGCCTCCCTGCAGCAGGAAAAAACCCTCTCTGTCCACACCTGTCAGGGGAAAAACAAACCCTCTCTGCCCCAAAAAAAAAAAACCCTCTCTGCCCACCCTGCAGGGGAGAAAAAAACCCTCTCTGTCCCACCCTGCAGGGGAAAAAACCCTCTCTGCCCACCCTGCAGGGGAAAAAAACCCTCTCTGTGCCCACCCTGCAGGGGAAAAAACCCTCTCTGCCCCCCCTGCAGGGGAAAAACCCTCTCTGCCCACCCAAGGGAAACAACCCTCTCTGCCTACCCTGAAGGGAAAAAAACCCTCTCTGTCCACCCTGCAGGGGTAAAAAAAGGAAAAAAAAAAAAAAAAAAAAAAAAACCTCTCTGCCCACCCTGCAGGGGGAAAAAAAAACCCCTCTGGTCCCACCCTGCAGGGGAAGGGAAAAAACCCTTCTCTGCCCACCCTGCAGGGGAAAAAAACCCTCTCTGCCCACCCTGCAGGGAAAAAGACCCTCTCTGCACACCCTGCAGGGGAAAAAACCTCTCTGCCCACCCTGCAGGGGAGAAAAAACCCCTCTGCCCACCCTGCAAGGGAAAAAAACCCTCTCTGCTACCCCTGCAGGGGGAAAAACCCCCTCTCTGTCCACCCTGCAGGGAAAAAAACCCTCTCTGCCCACCCTGCAGGGGAAAAAACCCTCTCTGTCCACCCTGCATGGGGGGAAAACCCTCTCTGCCCCCCTGCAGGTGGAAAAACCCCTCTCTGCCCACCTGCAGGGAAAAAAAAAAAAGAAAAAAAAAAAAACCCTCTCTTTCCACCCTGCAGGGGGAAAAAAAAAAACCTCTCTGCCCACCCTGCGACGATGGGAAAAAACCATCTCTGAAAAAAAAAACCCTCTCTGCCCACCCTGCAGGAAAGAGAGTGCCTGATTCAGATTCAGGGAGAAGGTTAAATGCGGCGAAGGACAAGG
>JADBJO010002899.1:182500-187500 GCA_016801955.1 Conus betulinus | reverse complement strand
CGATCAGCATTTAAAAAAAATGTCTCAAATTCTGTGGCCCTTCTTGCCCTTCTGTTATAGTTCCTCAGTTCCGATCGCCTCTCCAACCCCTGTGGCCTTCGTTTGATTCTGCCGGGGTCATCAGTATCGGCAAATTCATGGGGGCTGTCATTGGACGGACATGGTAGCGCGCTCCGCGACTATGCCATTATTGTCGTGAGCAGGGGGCTTAGTAGGGGGGATGTCCCGAGTGTGCTGGATCAGAGCTGGCACCGCTGGTCCACCAGCGAAGTGACTCGGAAGCAGTGCAGTGTCTCCTCTGGTGGGTTGCCCTGTGACGACTTGACCTTGACTGCTCCCTGTTGGTTGCCGGTGTCGGCGCTGTGGTAGGTAGGTCGGGGCGGGCTGTGGCTGTGGACGAGGGGAGTCAGAGTGAGCGGTGTGGGTGTAGTGCCACTGAGGTGGCACGGCAGATGGGACAGAACAACAACAGCAACAACAGCAACAACAACAACACCACCACCACCAACACACAGCACCACCACCACCACCACCACCAACAACAACAACAACTCTGTGACGAAGAGATATCAGTTTCTATCGGTCGGAAAGAGCTACCCATTAAGGAGCTGCAACGAATGAACGAGTGCGCTGAATGAAAGAAGATTGTCTTGGACATTTGTCGGTTATTAGAGGAGGAGGAGGGATAGGGGATGGTGTGAAGGGGTTGGGGGGAGGGAGCGGCAAGGTGGAAGGGGCGGGGAGGGGCTGAATTTGAACACGTGAAGGGCGAGGGGGTGAGGGGAGGGATTGTTGGAAGCGGGTTGCTAATCAGATCCCCCCGATCAGGACGGGGAGGAAACGTGACCCTGATGTCTGGGAGGGGGGAGGGATTCCTGTCGTCTGCAGCGCCTGAATGCAGGAACAAAGAGGTCTGTTCCGTGAGTAAGTGAGGTGACGGGCACTCTGACTTCTGGGGGGTGTTGGATTGGCAGAAAAGGAGATTTCGGAATCTAGATTACCTCCGCCTACAGACGGATCCCCGTTAGAGAGGGAGAGTTTGGAGGTGGGGGTGGGGGTGGTAGGGTGGGAGTGGGTGGGGGTGGTGGGTGGCTATATCTGTTTTGTGTGTGTGTGTGTGTGTGTGTGTGTGTGTGTGTGTGTGTGTGTGTGTGTGTGTGTGATATTTTCATTTCTTGGTTCGTCTGTTTTCTTCAATCTGTTCTATATTTTCATCTCTCTCTCTCTCTCTCTCTCTCTCTCTCTCTCTCTCTCTCTCTCTCTCTCTCTCTCTCTCTCTTTATTTTTTTTCTGTTTAGTCAAAAAGATGCCCCCCTTCCCTGAAATTTGGTATGGTTGTATGGTATATACTTGCAGGGCTACATCATGTGCTAAGGGAGATAGGATGCTGTAGAATGAGAGATAGGATGCTGTAGAATTAGAGATAGGATGCTGTGGAATGAGAGATAGGATGGTGCAGAATGAGAGACATGATGGTGTAGAATGAGAGATAGGATGCTTTACAATAGAAGTGTGGGACGAGCGGCGCCTGGTGTTGCAAGGTGTGCGGGAAAATTATTCCAGTAGTCAAGCCGCCTAGCTGAATATTGATCATCGAGCGCTATAGATCTCGCCAGCAGCGAAATATCATAATGCTCATTTTCATACCTGTGTGTGAAAACAATGTGTGTGGCAAAGCTATCATTATTTTTCAAGTGAACGCTATCATTACTTTCCATGTAAAAAAAAAAATCATTATTTTCCGTGTGAAAACGACTAGTATTTTTCATGTGAAAATTATCAATCTTTTACCTTGTAAAATAAAACCAAACAAAGAAAAAAACTGTCACTTTCTTCCCTTGTGAAAACTATCGTTATTTTCCATACGAAAACTATACTAAGAAATCCATCGTTATTTTCCATATGAAAACTATGCCAAGAAAACCCACCATTATATGAATACTATGCTACGAAAACCACCATTATTTTCCATATATATGAAAACTATGCTAAGAAAACCACCATTATTTTTTCATATGAAAACTACTAAGAAAACCATCATTATTTTCCATATGAAAGCTACTAAGAAAACCATCATTATTTTCCATGTGAAAACTGTTAAAAGAAAACCCATTATTATTTTCCATGTGAAAACTATTACTAGAAAAAACCATCATTATTTTCCATGTGAAAACAATTCCTAAGAAAACCAGCATTATTTTCCATGTGACAACTGTAATTATTGTCCATGTGAAAATTATCATCATTTTCATTGCGAAAAGTATCCCCCCCCCCCCCCCCCCCCCCCCCCCCCCCCCCCCCCCCCCCCCCCCCCCCCCCCATCTCTGTGAAAACAGTTGTATTCACCGTCTTTGAGGTTGTCATGACACTAGTTGAGGAGTCAAAAGGAAGAGAATAATCCGTGAAAAAATGAAAACAGCTTTGGCAGTTATTTATTTGCCACTTCTGGCATTTGCAGCGTTTCCTCGCGAGAGCTGTTGCTGTGTCTCAAATCTACATGATCGCGCGTAGTCAGCCAACGAGACCAGTGTGCCAGGCCCCAGAGTTATAGTTACCCTTTTCATTAGTCTTGATTATCTCTGTTTTCTTGTTTGTTTGGTTGGTTGGTTGGTTGGTTGGTTGTTGTTTTTTTTTTTTTATTATTATTGTTTTTTATTTTTATTTTTTTGCCAGTCAGGGAGTCTGCTTTTGACATCAGACCGCAACACTGGGTCAACATTTTTCATCGGATCTAAGATTTGTATGGGTGGAATTTATTTTTTTATTTTTTATTTTTTTTTTTTTCTATTCAGCGAAACTCAGGCGTTTTTTGTTTGTTTGTGTTTTAAATATGTCTTTGATGGGTTGCGTGTGTGTGCAGTTTTTTTTTTCTTTTTTTTTTTTTTTCTCATCTATTTTTAGACTTTGACTTCAAGGAGGTGATAGTTATGAAATGGCGCCTTGCGGTCGGCAGGATTATAACCAACATTATCTTCCTCCCACTGTACGTAGCAACAAGCAAACACAACGAATGATTTTAACACGACAGCATCAATGATATCTTTTTTTTTTTTTTTCTAAATGAAGTTTTAATATCCAGCATCCACTGTGCGGAATGAGATCATACGTTTTTTCGTACTGTAGTTACTGTATTGTATGATGCACATTGTGTTGTATTCTGTCGTCTGACCTGCATTACATTGTAACGTCACATACTGCTTTGTGGTCTATCTTGCTGAATCGTTCGGCATTTTAAAGTATCTCCGAGTAGCCTGTCATGTTATGCGGTGCTATAGTGCATGGATTGGTATCATTCTGGAACATGTGCCTGTCCTTCCGCAACAAAATCCCGTTATAAAAAAAAAGAAGAAGAAGAAGAAGGAAAAACTGCTGGCCACGGAGGGAGTGCGCCGTCATTTTGTGTCAACACACACTTGTGTTTTCAATCTATCTGCGTTTGATTTTCTCTTCGGGACCCCCCCCCCCCCCCCCCCCCCCCCCCCCCCCCCCCCAAAAAAAAAAAAAAAAATAAATAAATAAATAAAATGAAATAATAATAATAATAAAATAAAATATAAAAAAAAAAAATAAATAACAAAATAATAAAGATAAAAATAAAATAAATAAATAAAATAAAGAATGTATTTATTTATTTATTTATTTATTTATTTGCGACAGAATTTGGCCAGGGATAGAATCTATCATTGTCCCGGCATGGCATCGTTACCAGTGCGCGCAGTGTATACTACCACGCGAGTAGGGACCTAGGTCTTTTGTCTCACCCGAAAAAAAAAATTCAGAACTTTGGTATGGTGAAGAGATAGTGGGGGTAGGGGTTGTGTGGAATGGAGGGGTGGGGAGAAGAGGGGATGGCGAGTGGTTGCAGAGTGGGGGGAAGGGGGGGGAGGGGAGAGGGTGGGCTGGGAGGGGGGAGCACCCCAGTGCAAGATCACGAACTACAGATCTGAGATCGTCTCGCTTCCTAGGCACAGTGCGTCATCTTCCAGATCCCCCCTTTCTCTTCCCCCCCCCCCCCCCCCCCCCCCCCCCCCCTCATCCCATCCCACTACTAGATCCCCCATCCAACCGCACATCTTTCGTCTACCCCCCCCTGCTGTGCATGCCCCCCCCCCCCCCCCAACCCCACCACTCTCACCAACCCACCTACCCCACCATTCATGGCCACCCAACAACCCTCCACCCTTCAGCGTGACGGACTGGCCTGACTGATCAACAACATCCCGGCCCCACCCCCCCCCCCACCCCACCCCACCCCTCACCCCCCACCCCCCTCTCTCCTCTCTCCTCTCCCCATCACAGTCTTCACATTCAGTCATGCGCTACAGGACAGAGCAGTTAATGTCCCATCCAGTTATGGGAGCACAGTGGCTGCAAAAGGCCAAAATTTCTGTTTCCGCGTGAAAAAGGGTATTAGTCCTCTGAATTCCCTGGGGAACATAGGGCCGCAACCACACTCTTCCAGCGGACACGATTTCGGGAGATCCTCTTCAGCTCGGCCCACGTCATTCATTCCGGCGGCCTTCACTTCTGCGTCGGTACTCCTTCGCCATGTCTGTCTTGGTCTTCCCACTTTTCTCTTGCCCTGAGGGTTCCATTCAAGGGCTTGTCTTGTGATGTTGGATGGAGACTTTCTGAGGAGGTGTGGCCAATCCATCCCCACTTCCGTTTTCTGATTTCTAATTCTATTGGAACTTGCTTGGTCTTGTTCCACAGTTCTGTGTTGGCAATAACATCTGGCCATCTGATGTTCACAATGTTTCGCAGACATCTGTTGATAAATGTTTGGAGTTTGTGGGTGTTTGTCTTTGTTGTTCGCCACGTTTCAGAACCATACAGGACAGATTTCACATTTGAGTTGAAGATTCTGATCTTGTTGTGTTGTTCCTGCTTCTTCTGTTACCCGGCACAGCTTTTCTTGTGATATTCTTATGAACAAGGTATCAAATGGGGTAGCGGATGATTAGACGTTTTATATCAAATGTCTGTTATTCCGTGAAAAT
>JADBJO010002899.1:167500-177500 GCA_016801955.1 Conus betulinus | reverse complement strand
TGTCTCTGTCTCTGTCTCTCTCTCTCTCTCTCTCTCTCTTCTATCTCTCTCTCTCTCTCTCTCTCTCTCTCTCTCTCTCTCTCTCTCTCTCTCTCTCTCTTCAAAGGAGCTTGCTTTGCACTCGAGCACTCTCATGACCCACTTTATGTTCATACCGCCTCCTTCCCTATCCATCCCTTCCCACCCCTCCCCCCTCTGTCCTTCCCTGTCCTCCTGTCCTCCCCACTCACGTCTCCCTCCCATCTACCCTTCATCACCTTCCCCACCCCCTACCCCTCTCTTCCTCATACCCAGCTTTCCTAACCCTCACCTCCCCCCTCACCTCCCTCACCTCCACCCCCTTAAACATCCCCTTTCTTTCTTCTTCTTCTTCTTCTTCTTTCTCTCTCTCTCTCTCTCCCTCTCTCCCTCCTCCCTCTCTCTCTCTCTCTCTCTCTCTCTCTCTCTTCTGCTTTCTACTCCTCCTCACTGACGTGGCCATCAGTGTGCTAAATCCATCTGTTTTTCTCCGCTCTTCAGGGGGAACAGTTGGTGCAAGATTTCTAGCCGGAGGCAATTGAGTAGAGGAAGAGAGGGGGGGGGGGGGGGGGGGGGGGGGGGGGGGGGGGGGGGGGGGGAGATGAAGAGAAAAAAAAAAAAAAGGAGAGAAGAAGAGGGGTGGTGAGGTTTGGGGATGGAGGGGGTGGGGGTTGGGTTGGAGAAAGGGGGACAGTAGAGATAATTAGCTGAAGTTGGGGGCGTACGTGGGTGAGTGTGTGGGGATGGTGTGAAGGGGGGGGGGGGGGGGGGGGGGAGGGGGCGTGATGGAGGTGGGGAGTTAAGGAAGGAATTTTGGGATGAGAGATCCTCGGGACTAGACAAATAATAATAACGATACTACTACTACTACTACTACTACTACTACTACTACTACTAATGATATAATAATAATAATAATAATAATAAATAATTATTATTATTATTATTATTATTATCATTATTATTATTGCCATTATTACTTTTATTGTTGTTGTTATTAATACAATAAAGAAAAAAAGTCTCCGAGCCGTGACGGGTTGGATGGAGACAATCATTTTTTATAACGTATGGCACAGAACTTTTTTTTTTTTTTCTCTCTCTCTTTTTTCTTTGTCGAGTCAACTCAGAATCAAAATCACTGTATGACCTCAAAAAAGAAGAAATTAAGACCAGCTGCAACAGTTAAAAACATACACGCAAACAGGGAACAATGCATGAAATAATCAAAGAACAAGGCTCTGAAACAAGACGACCTTGCACGACACCACATCACTTAACCTGCATACATTTGTATTGTGGTTGGTTTGGTTTGTTTCTGCATAGACCGCATTCCTCTTTAGCATAAGTGCACGTGGATACGTACCGTATTATTATCGCCCCTTAACAGTGGGTTGTAGGGGGGTGCCCAGGCCGGGGACGGCTGGGCTCAATAAAGCCAGTGCCACAGTCGGTGAGTGTCTCGCTCAAGAGCGCTCGCGTTTTGACACTGGACGTGTGTGATCATCGTGATACGCGAGCGCATGAGCAAACCACTTGTCCAGGGAAAGGAGTTGCTTATGTGCATATCGCCCATTCCCTGCAGCAAACACAATGTGTTTCACTCTAGTCTTGCCTTCTTTCATCATAAGCCAGCTAGGGACGGGTTTGTTTTAAACCAACCAAACAAAACGAACACACACACACAAACAAACCAGTCAGTGAATATTGTTGAGTGTGCTGTCTCTTCCTGCAGAGATGTTTTCAGATCCTCAAAAAAAAAAAAAATCGAAAACGGGTCTGTCTAGATGTTTCAGAAAATTTGATGATGACCTGTCTTTTTTTTTTTTTTTTTTTTCTTAAACTCAAACAGACCACACACACCAATGCTTTTAAAATGAAAATAGATCTTTGTAGGTCTTCTTTATATATATATATATATATATATATATATATATATATATATATATATAAATGCTGAACAATAAAGTAGTGGGGGAAAGCAAGTTCAGGTTAACAATTCTTCCGTCATTATAGTAATGATTTGGCAAAGATTTGAAATTTAAAAAAAATCTATCTATCTATCTATCTATCTATCTATCTATCTATCTATCTATCTAACTTTGCCAAATCATTACTGTAATGATGGAAGAATTGTTAACATGCACTTGTTTTCCCCCACTACGTAATTGTTCAGCATTATATATATATATATATATATATATATATATATATAATATATATATATATATGATCCAAATGGAACGTGGAAACACCATTTTGAGCTTTTGGAGCTTTTTAATGGAAATTTAAAATTTAAAGAAGGGGGGGGGGGGGGGGGGGTGTTGAAGATGAAGAAAATGAAAATGGAAAAAATAGACTATAAATATGAAAACCCTTCACTAGCCGCATGTGGGAACCATCGCAGTCACTCTCGAAGGCAGATCTATATGCATTGCCTGCTCCTAGGCCTTTCGTCCGCTGGATCGGACTCATCAGGGAGACACGGCTGATTGTGTCTGTGCTCTTGGCGTCAAATATATATATATATATATATATATATATATATATATATATAAATCCGGAACTGGCTTTCATAATTCAATGGACAGTCTACTTAGATTTTTATCATACAGTCAAGAGGATCTGAAGAAATAGGTTACTTTGATTTAAAAAAAAAAAAAAAAAAAAAAAAAAAAAGGGGGGGGGGGGGGGGTGTTAACTCACAGCAAGATTTGAATTAAGGATTCGTATATTCCTGGAATGTGAAAGCCAATCAAAATATCTATGCAGTTTGAAACAACAGATCAATTAAAATACTTGGACAAGGCGTCTTTTGACATATTAATGAAATTTGAACAGAGGGAGGCTCAATTCTGAATGTAAAGTTTGTCAGGTAAGTAAAAAATAAAAAAAGAAAGGAAAGAAAGAAGAGAATATGAGAATACTTATTGATTTGGTCAGAGAGCCTATTCCAAATATTCATGTAAATTAGATAAAAGGTATGTCTCTCTATGTTCCTGACAATGTTGAAAGGTGCTTTAAGTGCAAAGTGTTTACCTGATGGCAACATATCAGAACATGCAACATTATGCGCAACGCCCTGTGTAAAACTGTAATAGAGGGCTTATCAAGATGGTATGAAATTCAACCAGATAGACTAACCCCAGTTGTGATATGAATGAGAAGGCTTACTCGAAAATGTATGGAGAGAGAGAGAGAGAGAGAGAGAGAGAGAGAGAGAGAGAGAGAGAGAGAGAGAGGGACTTTTATTTTTAGATTGTTGCAAAAGCCATCGGGCGCTTTTGGAAAGTAATTTAGGAAAGAAACAAACAGTTTGCATGTTGGATGAATTCAACAAGGGAACTGAAGATGGCGGACGCTATAAAATTCACACACTGCTTGATGGATTATAAATCTAGCGGGAGAATTCTTAAATGCGGACACTATAAAACTTGTCTCCTTAAGCATTCCTTCCCCGAATATTTTTGATTTGATTTCATTACGAAAGCGAAGGTGCGCTCTTCGAAAGCTCGAAAGAAAGTAACGCTTTGCCTGATGGATAAATTCAACACTCGAATTCCAAATGGCGGACGCCATAAAACTTGTCACCCAAAACGTTTTTCCTCCCGATCCGATTCTCCGTCCGAGAGCGCACAAGGGCCATAACTCATGCCGTGTGTTCCATGACCTTGACACCAGCTCGGCCGCAAATTGCTGTAATTATGTGGCGTTCCTAAGGCAAGGCTGTTTTGAGAAAAACCTCGCTCTTTTTTTTTATGACCTATCTGATAAGGTAAACCAAAGGCACGGTGCGGTTTATTCACATGCCGTGTTCACCTTTTCCCCATTTCTCTTCTCTCCCTCCCTCCCTCCCTCTCCCCTCTCTCTCTCTCTCTCTCTCTCTCTCTCTCTGTGTGTGTGTGTCTCTCTGTGTGTGTGTGTGTGTGTGTGTGTGTGTGTGTGTGTGTTCTTCCTCTCCCAAGTTGACGAGTGGGAGAGTGTAGCGGGGAAGGGGGTGAGAGGCGGGATGGGGAATAGCCGGTAGAGGGGGGGGGGATTGGGATGGGGGAGGGACTCGGGTACCAAGCGGATTGAGAAGGGACAGGAGGAGTCGGAGTCGGGAGGGGTGGGGGTGGGGGGGTGACAGGCGGTTTACATGGTCAATTTTCTGAAAGGAAGAATCTCCGATTTACAAGACGATGAAGGTGTTTTGTTTTTTTTTTTTTCCCCCTACCCCTTTGCCCCCAAGGACAGAACAGAGAGCCGAGGAATTAATGCGGGGGGTATGGTAGGAAGATCCGAGACGAACTATTGTGGCATGAAAGAAATGGAGGTAGGAAGGGAGGGGGAACGAGGAGGAGGAGGAGGAGGAGGAGGAGAGAGGGGGAGTGGAGGGAGGAGAAATTTGCGGGAGCGGGGTCGTAGACATAGTCTGCGGTAGGGAAGTTCAGCCTGAATAGGGAAACCCGGGTGACATCAAATAATGGAGGCGTGCCAGCCAGGTTTGTTTCCTGGGCTACTACCCTGAATAGACTTTCGTCTTCTTCTTCTTCTTTTTTGACGAAAAAAAAGGGGTAAGAAGTATTTGACGTAGCTTGCTACTGAAGTCTGTGACATTTCCAAAGAGAGACTGAATGGACAGTCCCGTTTCATGATTGTTTGCTCAGTGTTTTAATAGACGTATTTCTTTATGTTCTTCATTGCAGTCGGGTCGTGCTAGCAATGGCAGGGTCCTGCCGGCGCATGTCAATGGATATACTTACACACAGACGGTAAATCAGGAACAGTGTGATCAGGTGGAACACCTCGTGCGCGCATTATTTGGCATCAACACAGGGAAAAAACTGATGGTTGTTAATCAATGCAGTGCCTACGCACGGAAGAATAAACATTGCAGCGACGAAGAAAAATGTTGAAACACGCAGTAAGCGTTTAGACGTTTATTTATTTAGTTTTTTTTTTTTTTTTTCGTTCCAACACAGGTGCAATATCCTATAGTCATATGTGCTAGTACACTTGGTGTTGAAATGTGTGATATATGCTGAGGTGTCAGCGACGATTAAATGGCACAGCGATAGATGGTGGGACACCGTTTTTCATACTGAATTGAACTGCCACCTACTTTTTTGTTATATTTATCCGATCAGCGAATAAATACAGAACCAACCAACATTTCTGTTTGAATTGCAGCCGATCTCTGATCCGTAATGTTTTAAGTTTTGACTTGTGTTTAATTAGATTTTCTATAGAATTCATACCAGTAAACACATATATCTGTTATTCCATGCTGTCTTCATTATGCGATGATTATCGTTTTTTTTTTTCCCCGTTGGTTTTTCGAAATGTTTTCGAAATTTTGCGGAAGCTGTCATTCAACCGGTTACTTCGTGGATTCTAAATCGCTTTGATTTCTGTATTTTATTTCTCACTTGTTACTTTGTCTTCACAATAAGTTTCTGGCCTTCACCGCATGTAAAAAATGTTGACCGGGTGATTTTCCTAAAGCCCAACAAAGATCATGCCACTCCATGAATGATGATGAAACTCCTCTGGCTGTCTGTTGCCTCTTGCATTAGATTCAAGTTTGCTATGCTGGCATTCCGTTACTTTTTATTACCTTTTTTTTTTTTTTTTTTTTTTTAAAATTATCTCCCCTCTGTCCTTCAAATACATCAGCCATCGCGTTCTCTCGGATCCGGTGTGGAGAAACAGCTGTTTTCCCCCCAAACTATTCTCAATGAAGATAATTTCGCTATCAAGCTCCTGCTGTCTGGAACTCTCTTCGGTCCTCTTTCAGACACAATCATAGCTTATACCTCTTCAATACCGAACTTAATACATACCTAAACAAATTTTAAACGACATTAATAGCGAACCACCAAGAAAACGTAGACAAACGAATCACAAGACAAAACACGACGCGTTTCGACCTCTTAGGTCTTCTTCAGGCAAGATACAAAACACTCAGGAACAACGAAAATGAAATGAGCAATCACTGAATACATACCTGTTAAATTCATGAAGTTCAGAGCAGGGTACGTTGATCTGTTTGTTGTTTACACTCGGAACATTGTTTTGCGTTTGTGTGCCTGTGTGTTTTGGCGTCCTATGAGCCAGTATCATGGGGCGTGTGCGATATCAAAGTGATTTATCTTACCAGTGTCTGCCGATTAACATCAGCACCAAGTGATACAGTATCCTACAGCTTATATGTTATAAGTGTCAGTTTTGTGAGACGCCATCTAAAGCGACTGCCTGTTAGAGGCTATTATCACACAGATTGTATGTTATAAGCGTCAGTTTTGTGAGACAACATCTAAAGAGACTGCCTGTTAGATTCTATTAGATTCTTATCATTTTGTGAGACAACACTAAAGAGGCTGCAGATTCTATACACACAGTTATAAGCGCGTCAGTTTTGTGAGACAACATCTAAAGAGGCTGCCTGCCTATTATCACACAGATTATACGTTATCAGCGTCAGTTTTGTGAGACATGTAAAGAGACTTATGCCTGTTAGAGTCCATCAGCCAGTGGTTTGAAGAGTTTTCATTTGGGGGGGTGGGGGTGGGAGGCAGTTTTTGTTGTGCAATAAAGTTGTTCCGTAATAGATGGGAATTAAATGTGGAGTATCAGAATCTGAACATAAAGAATTTATGGATTTTTTAAAAATGTGTACATTTAGTTATTTGGTTGTAACTTCATCGAATCGAAGGAACGTGCACACACATACTTTTACAACATACTTGCACACGCGGCTCAAGCGCGCGCACATACAAATGAACACACACACACACATAAACTCACACATGCACACACACACACACACACACACACACACACACACACACACACATATATATATATATATATATATATATATATATATATATATATATATCACAAATAAAACTAGAGAGCCAGCAAGAACTCCAAAAACGCTCAACCGGGAAGGGAGCGACATAAGTTTAAAAAATGTGATTAAAAAAGAGATTAGAAAAAACACCAACAAACTTGTTTCCAGCTCTCTGCTCTCTTCAGGGTGTTCATTTTGGGCACGCTACCGGTGTTATACATATTGTGTGTGTGTGTAAGCGTGAGTTCTGCATGTGTTTCACGCGGCCTGTATCTTTTTACAATTTTGGTTTTTTGGGGGTGCGTTCAGGGAGGGGTGTGTTAAGGAATGGTGTGTTGACAAGAATTTCCATTTGTGCCTGCAATTGTTTATGATCTCAACTTTTTGAATTCAGAGTTGCTAGATGAGGTTTGCATAATATCAGCCACTTTTCTGTAGAACATAGGTTGCATTTTTTAGAGATATTGTTGTATGGTGCTGCTCTTTTTATAATTTTCCATGATATATTATAGTCTATTTTTTTTATCTTTAAGTTTCCAAATGTTTGCTTTGCTTGTTTCTGTTTGGTTTTTATATTTTTCATTTTTGAAGGACTGTTTATGGTTTGCATATCTAGTTTTGAAATGGTTTGCAGTAATCCCTATGTATGTTTCTTTGTCACTATCAGTTGTTACTGTGGCTTGGTATACATATTATTGTAAAGGCATTTATTATTCAGGGGGCATTGATCTTTTTTTGTGTGCAGTTACAAGATGTCCTTTTGTTACCCTTTTTGGCTGTGTTGCCTTTAGTTTTGTTAGATGAGTCAATTATGTTTTTGAGGTTGGGCATACATGAATATGATAGCTTGACGGTGTTTTTATTGAATATTTTAGATAGTACATGTTCTTTTGGAAATGATGTTATATAAGATTTTAAAGAATTCTTTTCCTACACTAGTCTTTATTCTTCCATCATATGGGGGATTATACCATATGATCTTCCTTTCTTTCCTGTTTTTTTCTTATTACTGTTCATGTTTATTATGGGGGTGTATTGTAGTTTGTAGTTGTAGCCACTTTTTTTTCAGTGCCTCTTGGTATTCAACTGCTGCCCAACCTCAAAAACATAATTGACTCATCTAACAAAACTAAAGGCAACACAGCCAAAAAGGGTAACAAAAGGACATCTTGTAACTGCACAAAAAAAATCAATGCCCCCTGAATAATAAATGCCTTTACAATAATATTGTATACCAAGCCACAGTAACAACTGATAGTGACAAAGAAACATACATAGGGATTACTGCAAACCATTTCAAAAACTAGATATGCAAACCATAAACAGTCCTTCAAAAAAAAAAAATATAAAAACCAAACAGAACTAAGCAAACACATTTGGAAACTTAAAGATAAAAAAATAGACTATAATATATCATGGAAAATTATAAAAAGAGCAGCACCATACAACAATATCTCTAAAAAATGCAACCTATGTTCTACAGAAAAGTGGCTGATATTATGCAAACCTCATCTAGCAACTCTGAATTCAAAAGTTGAGATCATAAACAATTGCAGGCACAATGGAAATTCTTGTCAACACACCATTCCTTAACACACCCTCCCTGAACGCACCCCCCAAAAAACCAAAATTGTAAAAAGATACAGGCCGCGTGAAACACATGCAGAACTCACGCTTACACACACACAATATATATAACACGGTAGCGTGCCCAAAATGAACACCCTGAAGAGAGCCAGAGAGCTGGAAACAAGTTTGTTGGTGTTTTTTTTAATCTCTTTTTTAATCACATTTTTAAACTTATATATATATATATATATATATATATATATATATATATATATATATATACATATATATATATATATATTTATATATATATATATACACGCGCGCGTGCGCACCTATAAACGGATGTGATAACTGACAATTTATCATCATTATAATGTACATCCCAACAACACCAAAAGAACATCCCTCTCTCTCTCTCTCTCTCTCTCTCTCTCTCTCTCTCTCTCTCTCTCTCTCTCTCAAAGAAACCCCATGTGCAACTCAAACCAGTATAATATATCAACGCTTTTTAAGCTTTTTCTTATCAGGATTGAATTATATTGTCTTTATCTTGTACAGAAGAATGATGAGCTGTTGCAGCTGTTGTCAAAAAAGTTGTTTTTGCTCGCTCTCTCTCTCTCTCTCTCTCTCTCTCTCTCTCTCTCTCTCTCTCTCTCTCTCTCCCCCCCCCCTCCAGTAAAACAGAGCCTACACCGTATGGCTCCAACACACGCTGATTTTTATCATTACTGATTGGCTGATGGGGATCAACACGTCATGGCCACCAACCAATCGCACACAAGCGATTCCAAACGGCTGGATGCCCATCAGAGCAATGATTGTTCATTTGGGGTCTACTCCCTTAGGATTGTAGATTATTAATGGATGTGTTCATTGTGTGCTTTTTTTTTTTCGTGCAATCGCCCTCCATATGGTGCTTGAAGATGGTCTTTGTTATCTCTGGAAGAGGAAGCGTTGGGTACTTAAATACATTATATTTAGCTCGCTGTTGTAATTTCGTTTTCAGATAGTATCTGTTTATAATTTGGACAGCTGCACATTATAATGGTCAGTCGAACATAATTCATTGCCATTGATTGTATTTCCCCGAAGTTGGAGTATGGCTACCTTAATGGCGGGATAAAAAACGATCATACACACAAAACTCCACTCCCTATACAGGGGGTATCTGCAGGAGTATCAGCCTGCGTACGCAGAAGAAGAGGAGGTATGCACATACATCTGCTGGCTTTTTTTTTTCCAGTTTTTCTTCTTTTTTTTCATGTGTGGTTATATTTTATTTCATTGCGATACACTTTGAATGCTCGATATATGTTTGTTGCTTTCATTAAGATGCTCAATCCTTCATTTATCCGGAACATATCAGGAGACATGACATGCTTTTTGGTTGTTATGTACCGTCAATTATAATCTGACATATGTAGTTCTCCAATGAAATAAGTCAATGAATCTTTTATGTTCGATCGAAATGATAATGTTTGTAATTCATTTAGTGTCAGCATTTCATAACAGAACAAAACGACAGTAAACGAAAGAACTGTCACTCAAAAATGTCCGCGTATGCAAAGCGTTCTC
>JADBJO010002899.1:160000-162500 GCA_016801955.1 Conus betulinus | reverse complement strand
CCACCACCACCCCCTTTTCCCAAACACACACACATACATTCATACACACATGCACAATCACACACACACACCACACACACACACACGCACACACGCGCTCACACACGCACACACCACGCGCACGCACCACACACACACGCACACTCACACGCACCACGCACGCACGCAACACACACACACACACACACACACACACACAACACACTTACACCCTTACACAACACACACACACACCACCCACAGCACACGCGAGACACAGGGGAACAACAGAGAGAGAGAGAGAGAGAGACACCCGGGCAGAGACATGAGAGGGGGGGGCACGGGGGGACGCTGTTTATTTTTCAACATACACAAGATAGGGTGCCATCCTTATCTACCCTGCAAACGCACAACACATCCTTTAAACCTGTATGGCAGCTCACAAACGCTGGGATCTCCCCTTCTACGCGCCCCCCCCCCCCCCCCTCCCCCCCTTTTTCCCCCCCCCCCCCTCAGCCCCACTTTTTCCACCCTACCCAGCCCCCCTCCCCCCCCCCCTTCCCCCCCGCCCTTCACCCCCCCCCCCCTTTCCCCCCACCCTGCTTGATGCTCCAACAGCAAGCTTTAGCTAAAAGCTTATCGTGAAATCCGTCATTATTTTTGTTTGCCTTGGTTGCTTCTTTTGCTTCATTTCGCTTTTTCTCTCGGGTTCTTTGTTCTCTCAACAAAGACGTCCATGCCTTCCTTTCGCCTCTGTCGGCTTGTTGGTTTGTCTGTCTGTCTGTCTTCTGTCTGTCTGTCTGCCTGCCTGTCTGTCTGTCTGTCTGTCTGTCTGTCTGTCTGTCTGTCTATCTGTCCTGTCTGTCTGTCTGCGCGATAACACAGCCGCTTCTGAACCGATTGTACTAAAACTTTATGAGAAAGATGGAGAGAAAGCCTGGAGGACAACACCTAACATTTGTTGAGGATCCGCATTACGGATCCGGGTTGAAGGACGGATCCGTGATCCGTTTGGCAAGATCACGTGTTAAAAGAAAAATAAAACGCTGAAGAAAGTTTTACAGAGACTCGGTGTCAAAATGGAATGTGGCTCAAGAACACACTCTTAATATTATGGTTTTGCAGAGCTCTGTGCTGATCCCGCTGTCCTGGGTGTTTTGTTTCTTTCTTCTTTGGTTTATTCAGTCGTTTTGGGAGGTCGATTTCTCTCTCTCGATCTCTCTCTCCTCTCTCTCTCTCTCTCTCTCTCTCCTCTCTCTCTCTCTCCTCTCTCTCTCTCCTCTCTCTCTTCTCTCCTCCCCCTCCTCTCTCTAGCTTCTCTCTCTCTCCTCTCTCACTCTCCTCTCTCTCTCTCTCTCTTTCTCTCTCTCTCTGTCTCGCTTGCTCGCTTTCACACTTCTCGGTGCATGAGTTCATTTTATGAAAATGCTTAATGTGCATTAGGAAAAAAAAAAAACAATACGTGCTTGCTCTCAACTCCTCCCCACCACCACCACCACCCTTCCAAACACACACGCACAGATATACACACACAAAAAGCTGACTTACTGCTCCCTAAGGCGCCCCCTTCCTCTCTCTCCCCAGTTCTATACCCTTTTCCACTCCCGCATGGACACAAGGACGTCAGCAGGTAAACGTTCATTCGCACTGCGTCTCTGACACACACACACACACACACACACACACACACACACACAACACACACACACACACACACACACACACACACACACTCACTCTCTCTCTCTCTCTCTCTCTCTGTCTCTCTCTCTCTCTCTCACTCACACACACACACACATATGCACGCATGTGCACTAGCGTGCATATGAAAACACACACACACACGCCATAGAGAGAGAGAGAGAGAGAGAGAGAGAGGAGAGGGAGAGAGAGGAGAGAGAGAGAGAGAGAGAGAGAGAGAGAGAGAGAGAGAGGAGGAGTGTTTATTTTTCAACATACACAGGAGGAGAGGAGTAGGGTGTTATTTTGGGGAACATACACAAGATCCTTATCTACCCTCCTTACTACCCTGCAAAACGCACAACACATCCTTTAACCTGTATGGCAGCTCACAAACGCGGGGGGGGGGGGGGGGGGGGGGGGGGGGGGGGGGGGGGGGGAGGGGGGGAGGAGGGAGAGGATCGAACAGCAAGCTTTAGAGCCTATCGTGAAATCCGTCATTATCTGGTGGTGCCTTGGTGGCTTCGTTTGCTTCGCTTTGCTTTGCTTCAGTTTCTTTGTTCTCTCCCTCATCCTCAAAGGAGTTCATGCCTTCCTTCACGTTCGCTTCGGCTTGTCTGTCTGTCTGTTCTGTCTGTCTGTCTGTCTGTCGTCTGCGCAATAACGCAGTCACTACAGAACTGAGTCACTCATACAGATGATCATAACGAAACGTAGTGAAAAGATGGAAAATGGCAAGACCTTGCGGGCGAAGCTTTGACATTTGTTGAGAGGATCTGCTTTACGTATCCGAATCGGAGGCCGGATCCATGACCCGTTTGGCAAGATCACGTTCACGAAA
>JADBJO010002899.1:120000-125000 GCA_016801955.1 Conus betulinus | reverse complement strand
ACACCACCCCGAAGTGTCTCAGTTTTTTTGTCAGTGCAGGGTTTCCTTTCGTGGGTTACCCCTTAGCGTCTTGGCATAAACTGCTTCTTGTGTTGGAGGAGCGGTGGGACAAGCCAGGGGTGTGTGGTTGGGAAACGGGTGCCGGAATGAACAGCGTGGGGAGTAATGATGGCATTAAAGTGACACAGAATATGATGGGAAGGGGGGGGGGGGGGGGGGGGGGGGGGGGGGGGGGGGGGGGGGGGGGGGGGGAAGGGGGGAAAGAAAAAAGGGTAGGGGGAAACAGGTGGGGTGGGGGGTGGGAGGGGGTGGGGGGGGGGGGGGGGGGGGAAAAAGGGGGAAGCCGGGGTAGGGTGGGTGTAGGGGGGGGGGGGGGGGGGGGGGGGGGGGGGGGGTCCACTGGAAGTGTCAGAGAAGAAAGGGGGGGAGAAAGGAAGATGAGAGGGGGGGGAGGGGGATTAAAAGGGGAGGAAGGAAAGAAAGTGTCATGGAAGAAAGAGACAGATTAAGAAAGAAAGAAAGAAAGAAAGAAAACAAAAGAAAGAAAAACTTCACTTCATTCGCACAGAGCTTCAAAACCCTGTGTAGAGGTAATCAAGCGAACCAATGAGGAATCAGAAGAAAAAAAAGAAAAGTAGGAAGTAGGGGGCGGTGTTGGGGGGTGGGGGGGGGGGGGGGGGATTCCACCGAAGTGTCATGGGAAAATGAGACAGATTAAGAAAGAAAGAAAGAAAGCACAAGAAAACTTCACTTCATTCTCACAGTTGTTCCAAACCCTGTGGAGATAATCAAGCGAACCAATGAGGAAGCAGCGCGTGCGGCACTGCGAACCGCGAGCCAATGAAGAGCGAGCTCCTGCCTCATTTAAACGTGGACATGGACAAATAAACCCGCGAGGTGTCACCTCATCCTGTGACTCATTGTACGTGACAGCGGCCTGCTGAACATACCAAGAAGGACAACTGCGCGTGCCTCATTTCACCTACAAACAGCTGCAGCTAGCCATGAAAAGACAGCTCCTGCTTCACTGCACGTGACGATGATCACGTAATCTAACGAGGAGACATCTTGTCTTCTGGATCCTACGACTCTCTCCCTCCCGGGGTTTCTACCCGTGGGCTTTGGCCCTGAGAAAAATGACGATGTTTGTGACTTTGGCCCTGAGAAAATGACGAAGATGAAAATGGACTTTTGTGCCCTGAGGCCCTGAAAATGATGTTTGTGACTTTTGGGCCCTGAGGGAAAAATGACGATGTTTGTGACTTTTGGCCCTGAGTAAATGACGATGTTTGTGACTTTTGGCCCTGAGAAAAATGAAGATGTTTGTGACCTTGGCCCTGAGAAAATGACGATGTGGCCTGAGAAAAATGACGATGTTTGTGACTTTGGCCCTGAGAAAATGAAGATGTTTGTGACTTTGGCCCTGAGAAAATGACGATGTGGCCCTGAGAAAATGACGATGATTGTGACTTTTTTGACATCGCATCAGTTTAAGCATAAGGGTCAGATTTTCATCGAGTAACTTTTTCTTCCTCTTCATCGAAACACATGCCAAGAAGTCCAGAGAGAGAGTTGCACTCTCTCTCTCTCTCTCGCTCTCTCTCTCTCTCTCTCTCTCTCCTCCTCCTCTCCTCTCTCTCCGCTCTCTCTCTCTCTCTCTCAGCCGTCCTGGTTGGAGTTATTGCAAGCTGTACCGACTTTCATCGCTCTTTATTATTAGTTCAGTGCTAGTACATTGATCTTTATCATTAGTTCAGTGCCAGCACATTGGTCTTTATTATCAGTTCAGTGGTAGCACATTGGTCTGTATTATTAGTTCAGTGCTAGCACATTGGTCTTTATTATCAGTTCAGTGCTAACACATTGGTCTTTATTATCAGTTCAGTGCTGACACAATGATCTTTATTGTCACTGTCAAAGAAGAAAACCGTGTGTTGTGGATGGCTGTGTGGGGTGGGGGTGGGAGGTGTGTGTGTGTGTGTTGTGTGTGTGTGTGTGTGTGTGTGTGTGTGTTGTGTGTGTGTGTGAGGGGGGGGGGGGGGGGGGGTGTGTGTGTGCGTGTGTGTATGTGTGTATGTGTGGGTGTGTGTGTGTGTGTGTTGTGGTGTGTGTGTGTGTGGTGTGTGTGTGTGTGTGCGAGTGTGCGCGCGTGCGTGTGCGTGCGTGCGCGCGTGTGTGTGTGTGTGAGAGTGAGTGTGTGTGTGTGTGTGTGTGGTGTGTGTGTGTGTGTGTGTGTGTGTGTGTGTGTGTTCGTGGAGGAGGGGTGGGTTCATGTGTGTGTGTGTGTGTGTGTGGTGTGTGTGTGTGTGTTGTGTGTGTGTGTGTTCGTGGAGGAGGGGGTTCGTATTTGTTTGTTTTGTTTGGTGTGCGTGTGTGTGTGTGTGTGTGTGTGTGTGTGTGTGTGTGCGCACACGCGCGCGCGCGCGCGCGCGCGCGCGCGTGTGTGTGTGTGTGTGGTGTGTGTGTGTGTGTGCATACGTGCGTGCATACGCGTGCGTGCATGTATTTTGTCTGTGTGTGTGTGTGTGTGTGTGCGCGCGATCGGGTGTGCGTGTATGCATGCGTGCGTGCGTACCTAAAGCATGTCAGGATTTATTCATGCGAGTGCGCACGAACAAGCAAGAGTAGAGAAGGGGTATAGGGGAGCTGAAGACATTGTGAGAGACATGTCTCCCTCTCATTTCTTCTGTCATGAAAAGATTGTCTGAATAATGTGCAGTACCAATGACTAATGTAAGCTCAAAGTGAGGTATGTAGTTTAACGCACGTCAGAAAGTAGCGCGTAAATGACCGGAGGACACAGCTTATATTTCGTTTTCAACCACACTACCCACACACATACCCGATAAGGAGACAGACTTGTCATTTGATTGCAGTTGCAGGTGTACACTCAAACTGAAGAGGAGACTGTTCCATCTCTTTTGCATGTTAAAAAAAAAAAAAAAAACACAATGACCTCATGAACCAAAAGCAAGACAGCTCAAGCTTTTTTTGCACGTGACATTGGTTATACAAACAATGAGAAGAGAACTACAGCTTCGTTGCTCGTGAAACTAGTCACCTAAACCAATGGGAAGAGAGCTAGGGCTTGACTGCGTGTGAAATTGATCACCTGCCCCGGTGAAAAGAGACGTACAGCTTGACTGCACTTGAACCTGATCACGTGAACCAATGAGAAGAGAGCTACAGCTGTATTGCACGTGAATTTGGTCACGTGAACCAATGAGGAGAGAGAACTGCAGCCCCTACTCCACGACACATTGGGTCATGAAAAGCGGAAAATTGAGAGATGCAGCTTTATTGGCACTGAAACTAATCGTCACATAAACCTGAGGGAAAGAGCTACAGCTTTATTACACGGGAAAGAAGTCGCATAATCAAATGAGAAGAGAGCCACAGTGTAATTGCACGTAAAATGTGGTCGTATAATTCGATGAGAAGAGAGCTGAAACTGAACTGCACGAGAAACGGATCACATACACCAATGGCGTTTGAGCCACAGTTTACACGCACATGGAACCAAGAGAGTTACAGCTTAATCGCACGTGAAACTTGTCACTTTAACCAATGCCAAGAAAGCTACAACTTAATTACACGTGAAAAACTTGTCACTTTAAACCAATGCCAAGAAAGCTACAACTTAATCGCACGTGAAACTTGTCACTTTAACCAATGCCAAGAAAGCTACAACTTAATTACACGTGAAACTTGTCACTTTAACCAATGCCAAGAAAGCTACAACTTAACCGCACGTGAAACTTGTCACTTTAACCAATGCCAAGAAAGCTACAACTTAATTACACGTGGAACTTGTCACTTTAACCCAGTGCCAAGAAAGCTACAACTTAATTACACGTGAAACTTGTCACTTAACCAATGCCAAGAAAGCTACAACTTAATCGCACGTGAAACTTGTCGCTTTAACCAGTGGCAAGAGAGATGCAGCTTAATTACACGCGGATCTGGCCAAATGGATTGTGGAGAAGAGAGCTAGAGCTTACTAGAACTGAGATTGGTCAGAAAACCCATCGAGAAGAGAGCTGCAGCTTAATCACCTTAAACACTTGGTCACACAACCCAGTGGAAAGAGGGCCACAGCTTAACTGCGCGTAGTTTGGTGACATAAACCAAAGGGAAGAGAGTTCCTGCTTAACTGCATGTAAAACTGGTGCCATAAACCAAGAGAGAGAGAGCGAGAGGCACAGCTTAATTGCACGTGGGAATGGCCATTAGGGCCAGCTTAATTGCGCGTAGGAAGAGGACAGGTGGTGGTGATTTACCACGCGTCCATTCACTTTTCACATGTCTTCTGTCTCTATTCCGAGCGCTGCTGCTACCAGGTGTATAATGAGTGTATGTGTGTGTGTGTTGTGTGTGTGTGTGTGTGTGTGTGTGTGTGTGTGTGTGTGTGTGTGTGTGCTTGCGTGTGTGTGTGTGTGTGTGTGTGTGTGTGTGTGTGTGTGTGTGTGTGTGTGTGTGTGTGTGTGTGTGTTTTTTTTTTTGTTTGTTTTTTTGGGGGATAAAGGTTGAATTGGGAGAAAATGGTGTGTGTGTGTGTGTGTGTGTGTGTGTGTGTGTGTGTGTGTGTGTGTGTGTGTGTGTGTGTGTGTGTGAAGGGGGGGGGGGAGGGGGGAGTGAGTGGGAAGGTTGGTGGGTAGAGGGGCGCGCGCGGCATATCCGAACACGGACATGCGTATGTGTCGTATGTGTCTGTCTGCCTATCTGTCTGTGCCCACCGGAGGAGAACACTGTACTGCTGCCGAGTCACTTCGGTGGTGTTCATTGGCGCCTGTTCATCCATACGCAGGACACCACCTACTAAGCCCCCTACTGACGACAATAATTGCTTAGTCGCGGAGCCGGCGTGAGTGAGCTCTCCCTCCGGAGGGCGCCACCACGTCCGTCCAACGACAGCCCCCATGGACTCGCCGATACCGGTGACCCCGACGGAACCAAACCAAGGCCACAGACGTGGAGAGGGACATCGAAATTGAGGTCAC
>JADBJO010002899.1:105000-115000 GCA_016801955.1 Conus betulinus | reverse complement strand
CAAAAAGAGATGCGAAAGAAAGAAAGGGAAATGAATAACGAAAAAGAGTATGGAAAAAAAAGAGAAGGAAGGTTGAATCTGTCAAAGTGAAGTACATGGAAATATTGATAGGGGGAAAAAAAAAGAATAAACATGACTACATGTCATACATAATCACGCCCTCCATCATTCAGTCATGGAGGGGAAAGAAGAGGGAAAATACCGGAAAAGTTAGGGAAAGAGAGAGGTGTGGGGGAGGGGGGGGGGGAGGGTGGAGACAGGCAGACAGACAGAAAAAGAAAGAGGGGGGGGTGACAGAATGTGATGACAAAGAAAAAAAAAAAGGGGGGTGGGGGGGGGGGGTGAGGGTGAAGCAGAGAAGGAAGACGAAGGAGAAGAAGGAAATGCAAAAATACAGATGAATAGGAGGAGGAAGGGGAAGGAAAGAGTGGAGAAAAGAGAGAGAGAGAGAGAGGGGGGAGAGTACACTGAGATGGGGAGGGAGAGAAAAGGGGTGAGAGAGAAAGGAGAGAGAGGAGAGAGAGAGAGAGCGAGAGAGACAGAGGGGGAAAGAGAAGGGGAGAGAGGAAGACGAGAGGAGGGGGGAGGACGAGAAGTGGGAGCAGAGAGAGAAACAAAGAGGGTAGAAAGGGGGTGAGAGAGGAACAACGAGAGAGAGAGGGGGGGGGGGGGGGGGAATTATACAGAGAGAGAGAGAGAAGGCGAGAGGAAAAAAGTACAGACAGTAGGCAGATGTGGAGGAGAGGGAGGAAATGAGAGAGGGACAGAAGTACACGACAGGGGAGAGAGAAAGAGGAACGAGGAAGAGAAGAGGAGAAGATGATACGAGCAGACAGGCACAGAGAGAGAGAGAGAGAGAAGAGAGAAAGAGAGAGAGGGTCAGGTGGGGAAGGGAGACGGAGGAGAAAGAAAGAGGTAGAAAAAAGGAGGGAACAATGGGAGACAGGACAATAGACAGAGGGAGGAAAACCAAAGCATAGGACCAAGAGACAGTGGGAAGACAAAGAAGAACGACACAACAGGGAAAGGGGGAGAGAGAGAGAGAGAGGAGAGAGGAGAGAGGGGGGGAAATGAGGGGAAGGGGAAGGAAAGCGGCAAGAGGCAGAGAGGAGACAGACAGACAGAGAAGACATAGAGAGAGAGAAGAAGCAGAGGAGAGAGAGAGCGAGAGGAGAGGGGGGGGGGGGGGAGGGTGAGAAGGAACAGGGGCGAGAAAATGGCGGAAAGTAGGCAGGGGGGGGGGGGGGGGGGGGGGGGGGGGGGGGAGGGACGGGGAAAAGGGGACGGGTGGAAGGTGGGGGTAGTGGGAGGGATCTCTGACGGAAAGCCGTTGTATCTGTTGAAACTGGGACACGCGGACGGGGCACCACTTATGCCTGTCAGCCCGGCAGTCGCTCTGGGTGTGTGACTGTGATGAGCATGGGCCTGACAAACTGATGCCATGATGCCCTGAGGAGAGCTTAGGTGAAAGACAGAGAAGCAGGATGAGAAGAAAGAATCAGAGAGAAGAGAGAAGAGAAGAGCAAGCGCCATACCCTCAGGGTTGAGAGGGGACTGAGAGGACATGGAGGAAAAGTAGGGAAGGGGGGGGGGGAAGAGGAAAATGATGGCGGAGAACGGAAGAAGAAGAAAGGTAGGGACAGGAGAAGAACAACGTCTCCTGACGGAAAGAAAGAAGAAGAAGAAGGAAAAGATGCACGAAAGAAAGATGGACTGTGAACCGAAAGAAAAAAGAAAGAAGAAGAAGAAAAACTGAAGAAAATTGAAAAGAGTAGCGAAAAGACAAAAAGAGGAAAAAAAAAAAAAGAAAAAGAAAAAGAAAAGCAAGAAAGAAGAGAAGAAAAAGAAGGAAAAAGAAGAAGCGAGAAAGAAAAAAAGAAGAAAAGAAAAAGAAGTTAAAGAAAAAGAAAGAAGAAGAGAAGAAAGGGAAAGAAAGAAGTAAGTGAAAGAAAGAAAGAAAGAAAGAAGAAAAAAAAAAGAAAGAAAAGAAGAAGCAGAAGAAGAAGGAAGAAGATGCAAGAAGCAGAAGAAGAAGAAGAAGCAAAGAAACGAGAAGAAAGAAAGAAGGAAGAAAGGAAAAGAAAAGAAGATAAGAAGAAAGAAGAAAGAAGAAGAAGAAGAAGAAGAAGAAAAGAGAGGAAGAAGAAAGGAAGAAGAAGAAGAAGAAGAAGAAAGAAAGAAAGAGAAGACGGAGGAGGAGGAGGAGGAGAGGAGGAGGAGGAGGAGGAGGGAGGGGGCCATACGGGAGTTTGAGATGGCGAGGGAGGAGGAGGGAAAGGAACGGTAAGACACACACACACACACACACACACACACACACACACACACACACCACACACACACACACACAAAGAAATCGAGGAGTTGAGAAAAAAGGAGAAGGAGGAGGAAGAGGAGGAGGTGGAGTAGGAGAGAGAGGGAAGACTAGTAGAGAGATAGAGAGACAGACAGACAGACTGACAGACAGAGTGGGGCGGGGGGGGGGGGGGGGGGGGGGACAAAAAAAGGAGGAGCGCCAAACCACAGCAAAACCATAACAACAACATCGACAACAACAACAACAGCAGCAATCAACCACCACCACACCAAAGACAACTATAAATGTAAAACAAAGTAAAATGAGAACGTCGTGTGCCTTTAACTTCTGGTAGTTTTTTTTTTTCCAAACTTTTTTTTTCTTTTCTTCTCTTTTTTTTTTCTCTTTCTTTTCAAGAGATAATTACATACCAAGTCATGTAAAATAAAGAAAATGACTCCAAATAATCGGAGAAATAGAACAAAATCGGTGGCCGCGAAGGACTTCAGAGTAATTACTCAAGGGAGATAAACGTGAATTTCTCGCAAAGAAGTATTTTGTGATGCGAATCTTACATCACAGACGCAGTTCAGGAAAGATAGCAAAAAAACACATGTCAGATACATGGAAGCTGCAACGAATTCTGGATAATGTTCTCTCTTTTCTCTGTTATATCTGACATTCCCCCCTCTAATTTAGACCTGTTTTAGTCATCTCACTCTAGGTGCACGTGATACCTTATGCTCTATTCCAACAATGTAACAACCAACAAAGGAAACGAATAGACAGTAACGTGGCCACAAGCCAAGAGGGAATGAAGGACACTAGAAAAGGCAATTAAAACTTTCAGACTCGGGAAGCAGGAAGCAAAGTCAAAGCTCTTGGAAACATTTTGGGATGGAGAGTAGCCTGGGCTTTGGTAAGCAGTGTTTTGAGTTGCCGCCTGAAGCTCGTTGAAGCGCCTCATTCATCAAATACTTACCCTCAGATGGGGCTGTCTTGTGTTACAGGGTGCCCATACTTACCCTCAGATGGGGCTGTCTTGTGTATATAGGCTGCCCGCGAACCCTGTTTAATTAAAGAAAAGAACGTCTGTCTAGACAGTGTATTGATATTGTTTATAAACAAGCTGTGTTTCAAGATAATTACGATAGAAAAGATGTGTTGTCTAGGATGTATATGAGACACTTCTCTCTCCGTCGAAAACAAAAGGGACTGCCGAATACGCATGAAAAACAGCACACACGTTTAACAAACACTAAGGTAAAGTCCAGTAACATCATTTTGATAGAGAAAGCCGTGTTGGACTAGATGGCTATATAACATTTCGTTAACTTCGCTTTACTGTGCTCGAAAAGCATTGAACAAAATACAATAAAACAATGACCCTATCATACCCACGCGCGCGCACACACACACACACACACACACACACACACACACACACACACACACACACACACACACGCGCGCGCGCGCGCGCGCACGCGCGTGCACAATCACACACACACACACACACACACACACACACACACACACACACGCACGCACGCACGCACGCACGCACGCACGCACGCACGCACGCACGCACACACACACACACACACACACACACACACACACTTCTCGCACAATGGGAAAGTAATATAGCAATGGAGACTTAATCTTACAAACACAAACATGAGATGGTCTATAGCTATGTTAAATATAGTCATATACTAACTGAGATGATCTATAGCTATGTTAAATATAGTCATATACTAACTGAGATGGTCTCTATAGCTATGTTAAATATAGTCATATACTAACTGAGATGGTCTATAGCTATGTTAAATATAGTCATATACTAACTGAGATGGTCTATAGCTATGTTAAATATAGTCATATACTACTGAGATGGTCTATAGCTATGTTAAATATAGTCATATACTAACTGATGGTGGTTACCATGGAAACGATCTACGCACTCTGCATTTGGTAATGGATGCCTGATGGAGTACGTATTAAAACTTATGATCTGCACAAAGTTTATTGTAAATGATAATTGTAACAATGATGATGATGATAATAATTATAATTATAATTGTAATAATGATAATAATAATATTATTAATAATAATGATGATGATAATAATAATAATGATATAATGACCACCACAACAAACACGACGATAATAATAATAATAATAATAATAATAATAATAATAATAATAATAATAAACCAGTGAGCAAAATTAAAAAAACAGTACTTAAACTAAAAGTTTTTAAAGAAAAAAAATATTTTTTGTAATCATAATAGATTTCTTTATCACTGATTTTGGCCGAAACAGTTTCGTACGTACTGATCCTGCAACCTTTTCTTCGCCCTTTTCCATTGACAATGCAGTTAAGACCAGTGTTTCCAGAAGAAAAACACACAATCCAAAGGGGTTCAAAACACCGAAGAACAATGAGCGTTGCGAGGCTGTTTCGTTCAAAGTATGTCACACGGTAAAATGCCCACAAGCAGTGCTTCCATTTCCAGACATCGCACTGCATTGCCAGCGCCGCTTCTGGTGCCGCAGAATTCATTGTCAGTCAGATCCAGCTCCCGAGGCCTCCGAGACTGTGATGGACGCACGAATGAAACAGGTATACATAAGAGGGCGAACGGGTTGGGGGGGGGGGGGGGGGGGGGGGGGGGGGGGGACCCAAACCACGCATTCGCATACTGTGACGATTTGTTCCACGACGGACATCATTACGTAGCAATGTCAAGCGGGTACGGTGCTGATATTGTACACCGCAGCAGCCCACCCCACTCTCCTCGCTTTCCCCGTACCCCTCCATCCCAAGCCATGCAGTTGATGAATGGACAATTAATTGTGTGCATCGGCTGGGCAATTATAAGTGTAGTTCCTTACAAAGAAAACAGCTTCCAAGTGGCCATTTCCTTTTGATTAGCTGTATTTCCACAAAAAAAAAAAAAACGTGTTTCCCTTAGAAATACTGTCGTCTGACCTTGGCCCAACCCAGCAAAACAATATTAGATGAAAAACAAACAAATGAAAAAAAGGAAAAAAAGAGAGAAAGAAAAAAAGCTATCTACTCCCCCCCCCCCCCCCCCCCCCCCCCCTCTCAGTTCATACCAAGTTACAGGCCATTCATCACACTCCAGGCAGACGTAAGACCTCATTTTCCTCTAGCGTGCGGTGAAAAGTCAATATGGCCCCGAGCCAGGAAGAAGATGGAGGATGGCCTTAGGAGCCAACCAAAACATTCGGTAGTTGAAGTAGAGAGGGGACGAAAGTAAAGCTGAACATTCACACTTTTATGTTAGAGAAGAAGCACTTCTTTTTGTAAGCAGCGTTTTGATTGGCCGGCTGGGTAGGGCTTGATGCTGAAGCCTATCAATTATTTAAACGCACAGCTACCCATGATCCCATTCTCTCTCTCTCTCTCTCTCTTTCTCTCTCTCTCTCTCTGTTCATGCCTCTCCACTCCTCCCCTCCCCACCCCCTCCCCCTCCGCCCCTACACTTCCTTCGAAGGAGTCTCTCTGTCTTGTATGTGTTTCCAACAACGTCTGTTCAAGTGGTTTTTTTGACGATATCGTCTGTCTAGACAAGTGCTGTTTGAAAGGCACTGCAGCCTGCAACAGAAGAGCACTGACTCTCCTGTACAGTGCCGGCCGCTGGCTCTAATGAACAACATGGCTCTGATTTGGTTTGAAGAGAGGCACTCGATGACGACCGACGGATGCTAGACAAGCGTCGTTCAGTTCCTTGCCTGAAGATTCTTCTCTTCTTCTTCTTCTTCCTCCGTTGTCTCCTCCCTCCACCCCCCTCCTCTCCCTCTCTTTCACACACACTCTCTCTCTGTCTCTCTCTCTCTCTCTCTCTCTCTCTCTCCCTCCCCCCCCCTCCCCCACGTTTGGGGGAAGGGTGGGGTCAGGGTGTATTCCTGCATTGAAAACTGCCTTCTTAAAACGAATGTCCGCTGAGCGTACATCAGCGTCTGAGATATTTTGTTCTGGACATCGAAATGTTTAAGGAGAGAGAAGGCGGGAGGGGGGGGGGGGGGGGGGGGGGGGGAGACAGAAAGACCGACCGACCGACAGACAAGTAGCCAGATCTCTAGTAGGCAATTCTGCAAACTGATCTCAAGACTTTCCTTTTCACCAGTCCGTACACCAGACATACCTGCCTGCCTGACTCCGAACAGTCATAAGGATTCGTCTCTCTCTCTCTCTGGAAGGCGCTCACACACACACACACACACACACACACACACACACACACACACACACACACACACACACACACACACACTCACACACACGCCAAAAAGAACCTTTCATTTATAAACAGTAACGCCTTTTCGTAACTGTTGAAGAGACGTAAGATGAGTAAGGTGACACAGTACTGTGTGGAATCCACATTTTAGAAGGCATCCGGAGCGGTAGTACTGTGTGGAATCCAATGATTCAAAATCATTGACACAGGCAGTCCGTTTGAGCGGTTAGGTACAAACTGTCAAAATTGATGAGCAACAGTGTTCAAGGAACAAATGATTCAAAATCATTGACAACACACAGGCAGGGGGCGTCGAAAATTACACTGCACTTTTAAGGCAACAAAAGAGTGCATATTTCCAAACTGTGAAAAATTGTCAAACATCTTGGAATGTATTAGACAATGTTCTGAAAAACGTCAGGAAGCCAGATGTGAGTTTCAAAACAAAAAAAGCAATTTTTTTCACTGTGCTGTTGCAGGATTGAGGACATGAAATATATTACTTTTGATGACACATGAATCTTATCATTTGGACACAAAAAAAGTGTTGTGTGTGGGGGGGGGGGGGGGGGGTACAGGAGACGGATACTAAGTGAATAGTGTGTGTAGGAGGAAAAATGGACAGGCGAAAGGAGGTATCACAAAGATTCTGGGATTCTTACTGACGGCCGTAAAGTCTTCAACAGAACACGCAATGGATATGCAACGTTGAAAGACTGACTGATGCTCTCCTTTAGTTCCAACCTTTCTGCCTTTGATTCTGATTCTGTTTCTGTATGACTCGAGTAGAAGTAGGATAGGGTGGGGTTGGGTGGGGGAGGGGGGAGGGGAGAAAAGGGACTGGAGAATGTCAGAAGAACCGAACACAAAACATTGAAAGGGTGGAAGAAAGGAAGAGCCTGCACGCCAACACTTTGGGTTGGAGAGTAAACAGTCTCTTTTTTGTCCGTGGTGTTTTGATTGGCTGGGGAAGAGGGCGTGCTGAAGATTCTTATACATACATCAAAATATTTACCGGCAGTGTAGGCCGTCTTCTCCCTGCTGAAAGCAAAGTCTGTCTGTACAAGTGCTCGTGGGTAAGAGTTTCATTTCCGGTGTGTGGCGTGCGCATCTGTTCCGGAAACGGAACCTGCATGAGATCTATTTTTTAACGAAACGCTTTCCTGCTAAAAACCTTGCTAAAAAAACGGGTCAGTGTGAATACATTTGAATGACAAATAACTACATACTGCATAGCCATTGAAAACGTAATTGCTTCTCCGGAGTGAACTCAAATGGCCTCACGTGAATCAGAATAAAACAGTAATATTTTGGAAACTGGATCCTGTCAGTCCTATTCCTCCACAAGGATGTATGTAACTGTCTTTCTCATTGACGTTCATACAGATCAGTTGTACTGACGGGGTTAAGCTCTCTTTTGACGCTTGCAGTATGGCATAGAATCGACGTTATGTTTCTTCTTGTTCAGTGTCTCAAAGGATTCAGACAACTGTTTATGTGGCAGTCTTTGTGTCTGTCTGCATCCCTGTGGCTGATAGAAAGAGTGAGAGACACAATGGGGGAGGGTGAGAAAGAAAGACTACACACACACACACACACACACACACCACACACACACACACACACACACACACACATTCGCGCTTACAAACACATATTCGGAGAGAGAGAGAGGGGGGGGGGGAGGGAGAGTTTTTCCCAGAACCCCCCCCGTTTCCTCAATACATGGGCCTTCATTATGATTGCGTCAGACCAAATTTTTTCCCTCTCTTTCCGTCTTCTTCTTTCTCCTCCTCCTCTTCTTCTTCTTCCTCTTTTTCTCCTTTCTCTTGGTCTTGTTCTTGGTCTTCTTGGTCTTCTTTTTCTTCTTCTTCTTCTTCTGTCTCTCTCTCTCAGTCTCTCCTCTCCTCTCTCTCTCTCTCTCTCTCTCTCTCTCTCTCTCTCTCTCTCTCTCTCTCTCTCTCTCTCTCACTCTCTCTCTCATTCATCATTCACTCAATATTTCACTAACCCCCCCCCCCCCCCCCCCCTCTCTTTCTCTCTCTCTCCTCTCACTCTCACTCGCTCACTCTCTCTCTCTCTCTCACTTTTTTCTACCCCCCCCCCTCTCTCTCTCTCCCTCTCTGCTAATTTACACAGGACTTACATCATCATGCCCTCAAAACAAGGGCCTTCAGGGTGATTGCGTCAGACCAAGCTGAGTGTGCTTGTTTGTTTTGAAGGGAGACAATTTATGGGCTTCCGTCTGGGTTTCAGCTTTGTTGTTCATCATTACTCTTCATCTTTCTTCCTGTGTGGCGGGGTGGTGGGAGCTTGTTATGTATTGTATTCATCATGATAAAGCTGGTGGGGTTGTGCACAAGACTCTTCACACTACTCTCGAATAAGTATGATATACGCTCTTGTTTGTTTGCTTGCTTGCTTGCGCGCGGTGCTCCTGTACATATACACATAATGATTATTCCTGCGTAAGCACGCGAGCACACACACACACTTGCGGGCGTGCGCGCGCGCATGCACACACAGACACACACACGCGCCCTCCCCCCCCCCCCCCCCCCCCCCGCGCGCACACACACACACACACACACACACACACACACACACACACACACACGCACACACAAACACACGTACACACACACGTACGTACACACACACACACTCTCTCTCTCTCTCTCTCTCTCTCTCACACACACACACACACACGCGCGCGCGCGCGCGCGCGCGCGCACGCACGCATGTACGCACGCACACACACACACACACACACACACACACCACACACACACACACACACACACACACACACGCACACACACACACACACACACGACTTCAGTAATATCCAAGTCTCAACGCCACCCTACCATCTCCATCTCTCTCGCTCTCTCTCTCTCTCTCTCTCTCTCTCTCTCTCTCTCTCTCTCTCTCTCTCTCTCTCTCTTCCCATCCCACCCCCATCCCCTCTTCCCATCCTATCCCGTACGTCGATGCTGTCTCTGTGTCTGGGCTATCAACAGATAAAAAAAAAAAAAAAAAACAGGACGACCAACGTCAAGTCCCGGAGGTACAAAAAGGCGCGGGAAACGGGAGATAAGCATGGGCACAAAATGGACAGGGAGATAATCAGACATGTACGAGAGAGAGAGGGTGTGGGGTGGAGGGGGGTTTTTAGGTGTTTTTTTTTTTCTTTTTTGCCCCCCCCCCCCCCCCCCCCCCCTTTTTTTTTTTTTTTTTTTTTTTTTTGACGGACTGATAATTTACCTAGGCGTGTGCATCAGGTTACAAGGCATATATCTCCCCCCCCGAGGTGGACTGACTCAGCCACACCAAAAAAAATTATAAAAAAAAAAGAAAAGCAAAAGAAGAAAAGAAAAGCCTTTGGTTCAGGTGGGAGGGAGAAGATAGAGGGGTGGGAGCAGGAATCA
>JADBJO010002899.1:87500-95000 GCA_016801955.1 Conus betulinus | reverse complement strand
TCACGATGGCGGCTGCTTGAAGCATCAACAAACCAAAAAACTACTGATACAAGCATATGTCGCAATGTTGCTGCCTTATCTGAATTCTTCTTCTCAAAAGCCACAGATAACGGAACACCACAGCAGCATGGTGTTCGCTAAGCGCTGCCGTCTTGCAGAGTAGACAGCTACTGATTTCTCTTTATCGCAATACATGCATACTTTCAGCGGTCTATCTCACAGTCAAGAGTGTGTCAGTGCTCTGTTGTCTAGCACTATCGACAGGTAAAAGCAGACTGCAAGCGGTTCTGAAACATGAGCGGCTGCAACCGTTTCAGAAACGGTTTCAGATATAAATCACCTGTCATGTGGCTCAGAACAGAACACAGTCGGTCAGTCCCTGTCCAGCCTCCAACCTCGGAAAGAATCATGACCTCATCATACACGGGTGGATGGTTTGGTTGGGAGGCAGTGGGAAGTCTACAAACCCCAGCTCACATTTTACGGATCCGGTCCCACCTTCGATGCTGAAAGTCGCCAGACATGGCTTGGCCCGTTGTAGCTCTACGGAAAACTAGGGGAGGGGGGGGGGGGGGGATGGGCAGAGGTAGGGATGCGTTCGATGAAGACACTGCTGCGACCTCTGGGCTTCAGCTAACACGCTGGATTTGCCATGTTAGACGTCTGGGAAGACAGAAGAAGTAGGAGAACGTTACACTGACAGTTTCCATTCTCCACAGACTTGTGTTGTTAACGGTTCTTTTAAGAAATCAATTAAGGGCATTGATTTTGGTTGCGTTCTGCCCTTTTTACTCCCCCGCGTACTATTTTTTTTTTTCCAAACGTCTACATAACCTGACAGCTCCGTTTCACACGTTATAACGTTTGCATACGTCGGCAAATAGCGTATAAAAACCCAAAGGGAAAAAAGGAGTAAAAAAAAAAGATGGGGAGCCACCTGTGTGGTGTGTGTGTGTGTGTGTGTGTGTCTGTGTGTGTGTGTGTGTGTGTCTGTGTGTGTGTGTGTGTGTGTATGTGCGTGCGTGTACGCGCGCCGTTGTGTGTGTGTGTGTGTGTGTGTGTGTGTGTGTGTGTGTGTGTGTGTGTGTGTGTGTGTGTGTGAAAGAGAGAGAGAGAGAGAGAGAGAGAGAGAGAGAGGAGGGAAAACTCTCATATTCCACATAATTAGTATGCTTTATATGGTAAGACGAGCTGGAGAATAGACCGGAGGCGTAAGCCAAGACAGAGAGATAGTAAGATAGAAAGAAAGAGAAAGAAAGAGACGGGGGGGGGGGGGGGGGGGGCATCATCCGAATGTAGATTACTATATTCCTTGTCAGACAAGTCAAGGAAAGGCAATCAAACAAACAAAAAGAGCGGATTGGCAGAGAGAGAAATGGCATACACACAGGGAGAGGGGAGGCGGGGCGAGAGGGAGAAAATGGCATACACACAGGGAGGGGGAGGCGGGGAGGAGAGGGAGAAAATGGCATGCACACAGGGAGAGGGGAGGTGGGCGAGGGAGAAAATGACATACACACAGGGAGAGGGGAGGCGGGGCGAGGGAGGGAAAATGGCATACACACAGGGAGAGGGGAGGCGGGGCGAGGGAGAAAATGGCGTGCACACAGGGAGAGGGGAGGGGTGGGGAGAGGGAGAAAATGACATGCACACAGGGAGAGGGGAGGTGGGGAGAGGAGGGAAAATGACATGCACACAGGGAGGGGGGGGGGGGGCGAGGGAGAAAATGTCATACACACAGGGAGAGGGGGAGGTGGGGAGAGGGAGAAAATGGCATGCACACAGGAGAGAGGGGAGGTGGGGCGAGGGAGAAAATGGCATGCACACAGGGAGAGGTGGTGGGAGGTGAGAGGGAGAAAATGGCATGCGCACAGGGAGAGGGGAGGTGGGGCGAGCGAGCAAGCTGACCTGGCGAGGGAGAGAGGGGGGGGGTTGAAGGAGGGGAGAGAGGGAGAGGGAGGGAGAGAGAGAGAGAGAGAGAAAGGGAGAGATAGAAAGAGAGAGAGAGGGAGAGAGTCAGAGATGGACAGACTGAAAGAGAGACAGACGGACAGACAAACAGACAGACGCAGACATAGACAGGTAGAGACACACAAGCAGACAGTGGGACTGGGAGACACAGAGAGAGGATAACAGACCTCCGATTTTACATTTTTGATATGATCCATCCGACAAGTCATCTGAAAAAAAAAAAAAAAATGTCAGGCGCAAAGGAAAGAACCAAACCAACGACTTCAGTCAGCTGAGATTTCATTGTCGTCAGTGGGACAACCCGATCACATAGTAACGTGACGGTGTACGTGACAAGAGAGAAAGCGGGGGGGCATGTCGATGCGCCGCGCATGACAGGATTGACAGACGTCACGTGACCTGTGGTGTCACATCCGGCGTGTCAAGTGTCTGCCGCTGTTCCTCTCTCTCTCTCTCTCTCTCTCTCTCTCTCTCTCTGTCTGTGGTGTGTGTGTGTGTGTGTGTGTGTGTGTGTGTGTGTGTTCGCGCGGTTGTTCGTGTTTTTTTTTTGTGTGTTTTTGTTTCTGTTTTTGCAAATAGGGCCTCTCTGATTACATTATGCTGTCCACGCTAGTTTGACTGTATAATAGGAGGTAGGGCGGTTTTTTTGGGTTTTTTTTTTTTTTTTTTGGGGGGGGGGTGAAAGTGGAGGAAGTGGGATGGGCGGTAGGGTCGGGGGTTGGTATATAGAGTATCAGGGGTGGAGACTCGTGTTTCTTGATGCGTCAACACTAAGGTGGACTATTCTGGTCGTAAGAATAAGTTACTTCCCCAGCCATTCCTCACCCGCTGGTCTCCCGAGGCATTTTGTGTTTTTCACACCTGCGTCAGTTGATTTGTTGGTCTGTCTATCAGCAAGATTGAGGGGAAAACTGCTGAGCTGATTCGAAGGAAATTTAATGGAACGTTGGAATGTGGCCTAAAGATGAACGTCATTAAAGTTAGGTGCGGATCCGGATCAGAAAGACCGATGCAAGATCTGTTCGACTTCGTTGGAGGTCTGTTTGTCTGTCTGTGTCTGTCTTTGTCTCTCTAGTTATCACTACCGTGCGCTCTCTCTCTCTCTCTCTCACTCTTTTTCTTTTTTTTTCTCTCTCTCTCCCACCCTCTCCCACCCTCCCGCCCCCTCCCTTCTTCATCCCTTCTCTCTCTCTCTCTTTCTTACAACTTTGCGTATAAGACTCGTGTGCGCAGAGAGAGAGAGAGAGAGAGAGAGAGAGAGAGAGAGAGAGAGAGAGAGAGAGAGAGAGAGAGATTCAGTATCGTCTGAACACATTACCCACGAAGACAGAGTTGGATACCACAATGGTGGGATTAACAACGGTAACAACACACGAAATGCCCCCACCACTTGTAAACCTCAGGGGTTCTCACCGAGTAAAACCGGAGAGGACAGAGGAGGGGAGAACAAGGAAGCAGAGAGAGACAGACAGACAGACAGACAGACAGACAGACAGAGAGAGAGATGTAAGTTTCTTTCGTGGTATCTCAAGGCTTATCAGGGAGTGTCGGGTTTCTGAGCTTCATAAGCTTCCATGTTGGCTGTGGTGTTCTCGTCAGGCGGAAGTAGATGGCGCTTGCAGCGGCTCATTTACATGTTGGCGTTGTTTGAGAGCGAGGCTGGAGAAGCCTCGTTTCTTCCTCTGTAGTCGTTTCAGGGCAAAACGTGTTCGCGTTTCAATGTAGTGCGGTGTTTGGTCCAGGTTTCGGATGTAGATGGTTAATGACAGTGAATTTGATGTATGTTAAATGTTGATTGAGTGATGCGCAGGTGTAAATAAACATGGTTTTGTCAGTCGTCACGAGAATAAGAATCTTTCCGTGAAAGCAACGCAGTTTTATTCTTCTTCCCCTTCTTCTTCACTCCTCCACCACTCCTCCTCCTCTTCCTCCTCCTCAACTTCCTCCTCCTCCAACGCATCTTCCTCCTCCTCCTTCTCCTGCTGCTGCTGTTGCTTTCTTCTTCTTCTTCTTCTTCTTCTTATTCTTCTTCTTCTTCTTTCTTGCTTCTCCTTCATCATATCTTCTTTCTTTCTTCTTCTTCTTTTCTTCTTCTTCTTCTTTCTTCTTCTTCTTCTTCTCTTCTTCCTTCTCCTTCTCCTCCTTCTTCTCTGTCTTCTTCTTTACATCAATCTGTTTCATGGTATTCTAGTGAGGCATCTCCGTTTAATGATCGTTCGGGTCCTTCACCAGGGGTGTTAGATTCTGTCTCTCACACGCCTTTGGTAATGGGTGTGCGTTTCCTGTCGGGTCAGCGCCGTGTCGGTGACTTCACATTGACATAGTGGGCACCTTGTTGAGGAGCCGGTGTGGAGAGTCCTGTTTCTGTGTGTGATGTCGGCTGTAAAAGTGTCTCCTGTGCAAGAATGAGTCGTCGAGGTGGGAAGGGAGTGATCTCTCTCTCTCTCTCTCTCTCTCTGTCCTCTCTCTCTCTCTCTCCTCCCTCTCTCTCTCTCTACTCTCTCTGGTCTCTCCTCTCTCTCTCTGCTCTCTCTCTCTCTCTCTCTGTCTCTCTCTCTCTCTGTCTCTCTCTCTCTGTCTCTCTCTCTCTCCTCTCTCTCTCTCTCTCTCTCTCTCTCTCTATCTCTCTCTCTCTCTCTGCTCGGAAGATATAGCTAGAGCTTGGAGCTTGCGCGTGCGTGCATGCGTGTGTATATGCGTGCGTGCGTGCATATGTATATTTATGTGTGTGTATGTGTGTGTGTGTGAGAGAGAGAGAGAGAGAGAGAGAGAGAGAGAGAGAGAGACAGAGAGAGAAGGACAGGACAGACAAACAGACAGACAGACAGACATGACAGAATCAGAGAGAGTTCTGCGCTTATCAGTAACAATGAATCATGAAGAATCAATTTGTTAGCTCTCCCTGAACATAATTTGATTCTTTCTTCGTTCTTCTTTTTCCCCGTTCTCGAGGTTCACCATCGGTGAGATTTTGGCGTAGGCAATTTTTTTTTTTTAATCTCACAATGAAGGTAGCCACATTGCAAGTTCCTAAAATCTCAATCCTTGATCGATTAAAATTTTTCGAGTTCTGAGTTCTCTCTCTCTCTCTCTCTCTCTCTCTCTCTCTCTCTCTCTCTCTCTATCCCCCCCCCCCCCCCCCCCACTTCCAAAGTAGCCGCGTCCACAGAGGCCTTGGAAGAGAAGTGTAGACGGAAGGTACGGAGGTCTGTGTTGAAATGGTCGTAGGGAGTGTCAGGTTCTGTCTCTCTCGCACCTCACGTCAAGGTGGGATTTACTCTCTGTGCTTCGGGTGGCGCCTGGATTCGCACGTTTGCCTGCTTGGGGGATGGCGGGGGGGGGGGGGGGGGGGGGGGGGGGGGGGGGGGGGGGGGGGGGGGGGGGATGGGTGTAGGAAGGGGGTGAAACTGTGAAGGACTGACGGGTGGCGGGATGGATCAGGGAGCGAGGGGGGGGGGGGGGGTGGTTGGAGTCAGTTTGGAGAGTCCTGCTTTTCCATATCCCAGGTCGTATGGGAGTTGGGTGTTTTCAGTGAATTGTGATTTTTCGTCCAGTCTTAAATAAAGGTCCGTTCGTGTTCAGACAGGTCTACAGGGGGATAGGGGATGGGGGGGGGGGGGGGGGGGGGGGGAGGGGGGGAGGGGGGGGAGGGGGGGGGGGGCCGGTTGTCGATTGGTTAGAGCGTTGGATAGGGATATGGAGGTGACAGTCGTGGGTTCGAACCGCTCGTGATGCTGATGATGATGCTAATAGTAATGATGATGATGATAATGATAATAATAATAATTATAATAATAACAATAATAATACAATAATAATGATAATGATAATGGTGATGATAATAATAATAATGTTGATAATAATGATAATAGCAGTAATGATAATAACAATGATGATGATAATAATAATAATAATAATAATGATAGTAAGACAATAATGATGAAAATAATAATAACATTTTATAAAGCGCCTTGTCAACGGTTCTAGGCGCTGGACAGTCCACACTGTCGTGTACGCAACGGGCTGCTACCTGGGTAGTACGAAATGAAGGGCTGCCTGCCGACGCTTCATTCAGTCGTTTCTCGTGTCATCCAGTCAATATTGTCCACTCAGTTTCCTTGCATCCTTCATTCTTTCATTTCTCACGCAGGGTGCATGCTGTGTGTAACGTGTCATTCATACCAACGGCCAAACTGGCCTTCTCTTCCGAAAAATTGGTGACGGGATTTTACGTGCATGCAAGATGTTATGCGTGCGTTCACACACGGAACCTCGGTTGATAGTATCACTCGAAGGACCATTTGACCAAGGGAATGGAGTCAGAGCCAACGTTAACTCCGAGGAAAAAAGATCTCCTGTACCAAAAACAGCCCGGAGGAGATTCGAACGCGCGCAACTCCAGTGTCTCCCTCCTCAAAAATGAAATGCATAGAGTATCGCAGAACATGTGAACACGAGGGTCCACAGAGAGGCAGGGACAAATGTGTGTGCAATTGTTGACTGGGGCGGTTAGTGAAAGAAAAGCGGGGGGGGGGGGGGGGGGGGGGGGGGGGTTTGAGGGGGGGGAATGGAGGTTGACGGGGAATGGAGGTGGCGGGAGGGGGGGGGGGGGGGGGGGGGGGTGGGGGGGGAGGAGTGGGAGGGGGATTCTGGGTTCTCACATCTCTTTCAATGCAGCGTTTTTTCTTTCCGGGTGGCGGGTGGCTCCAGTCGCCTCACCTTTGCACACTGGGGGGTTGGGGGGTGAGGGGGTGGGTGGCTAGGAGGTGGGGCTGGGTAAGGAGGAGAATTAGGGGTTAGGGGGATGAGAACAAAGAGGCAATGGTGTTTGTGTGTGTGTGTGTCCGTGTGTCCGTGTGTGTGATGTGGTGTGAGGGTGTGGTTGTGTGTGTGTGTGGGTGGTGTGTGGTGTTTGTGTGTGTCTGTGTGTGTGTGTGGTCTGTGTGTGTGTGTCTCTGTGTGTGTTTGTCTGTGTCTGTCCGGTGTGTCTCTGTGTGTGTGTCGCTTGTGTGTGTGTGTGTGTGTGTGGTGTGTGTGTGTGTGCCGTGCATGTGTGTGTGACTGTCTGTCTGTGGCAATGTGACTACTGATGCTCCTTCTCAATCTCTCTCTCTCTCTCTCTCTCTCTCTCTTCTCTCTCTCTCCCTCTCCCTCCTCTCTCTGGTCCTTCAGCAACCTCTCCTCTGTCCCTCGGTGCACCATCAAAAGTGGGCTGTCTCCTGTACCTAAATCGCTCTCATCTGTAGTCAGATCAACGCTAAGAATGGCACTGCCCTTGACCCCTCTGCAATGAAGGCGAGGAGACAGGGGATGGGTCGTGAGCAGGTGGGTGGGGGATTAATGGTGTGTTGTGTATTTTGGATTAAGCAGTTTTATTTCGCTAATTCGTTTTTATGCCCCTGCAAGACCGCCTGGAGGAGAGGTGGGGAAAGGTGGGTGGGGGAATTAGTATCTATTGTGTAGCAGGGTTTTTATGAGGACATCTTCGTTTTATATGACCGACAGGCCGACATGCGGAGGGTTTCAGGG
>JADBJO010002899.1:72500-77500 GCA_016801955.1 Conus betulinus | reverse complement strand
GTGGAAGACAGGAAGTACACAAAAAAAAAAACCGAAAGACAGACAAAAAGGAACAAAGAAAGAAAGAAAAAAAAAGGATAGAAAGAAAGAAGAAGAAGCAAAAAAAAAAAAAAAAAAGGAAAAGACAGAAAAAAAAAAGGAAAAAGAAGCAAAAAAAAAAAGGGAGCGAAAGGCACAAAGAATAAAGAGATAAGCGAAGGAAGGAATGTAAAGATTGAAAGGAAAAGAACAGAGAAGAAAAGAAAAAAAAAAATTAAATTAAAAAAAAAAAAAAGCAAGTACCGTGAATAATGTGACGAAATTGCCAGATACAATCGAACGAACTCCTACTACAGCGCTAGCTTTTCGGGTTCAGAAAGAAAGAAAGAAAGAAGAAAAAAAGAAAAAGAAAAAGGAAAAGACGAAAAAGAAAGGGGGAAGAAAGGCATGAGAAGCGATTTCGAGAGAAAGAAAATTGATGTTAACATTGAACGCAGTGAACTCCTGTACTGCCGCCTGTTCAACAGAAGTGTCCCTCTGTTTGAGGCCTCTTTTGTGCCCTACCCTACCCCACCCTGCACTTACTGAACGAGTCTCTCTCTCTCTCTACTCTCTCTATCTCTCTCTCTCTCTCTCTCTCTTCTCTCTCCTTGTATCTTCTCTTGTTCTCTCTCTCTCTCTCTCTCTTCTATGTTTGTGTCTGTCTGTCTGTCTCTATCTCTCTCTCTCTCTCTCTCTCTCTCTCTCTCTCTCTCTCTCACACACACACACACAAACCACACCACAACACACACACCCATACACACACTCTCTCTCTTTTCACGCACTCTCTCTCTCTTCTCTCTGTCTGTTCTGTCTCTGTCTGTATGGTTGTCTGTCTGACCATCTCTCTATCATCTGCCTCTCTCACCACCCATCACACACCACACAACAACACACACATAGCACACACACACACACACACACACACCACTCTCTCTCGACTCGGATGTCGTCTCTCTCTATATTATTCTCTACTCTCTCTCTTATTCAACTCTTTTCTCTTAATCTGCCTCTCTCTCTTCCTCTCCTTCTCCACTCCTCTCTGTCCTCTCTCTGCTCTCTATCTCTCTCTCTCCTCTTCTCTCCCTCTCTCTCTCTCAACCACACACACCACACACTCTCTCTCTTATTACTCTCTTCTCGACTCTTCCTCTCTCTCTCTCTCTCTCTCTCTCTCTCTCTAGCTCTCTCTCTCTCTCTGTCTCTCCACACCCACCCCCGCACGCACGCACTCTCTGACTCCGCTCTCTGTTCCTACACCACTCAACCCATGTCTCTGCGACCCTGCCACCCTCCCCCCCCCCACTCCCCCACCCCCACCCCACCCCCCTCTTGTTCCCCCCCCTTTCCTCTTCTTTGCTCCCCCTCTGTCACGAGCCGTCACTGTGCCGTCTTGAAAAATCACCTCGTTGATATTCTCCACATTGAAGGAAGTGAATTGAAGGGATTTTTTTTTTATGAAAAAGATGAAAGAAGAATAACAACAAGAAGAAAAGACGAGAATGAAGCATTGAAAGAAAAAGGAAAAGAAACAATACAATGAGATGAGGAGAAAAGAAAGAGAAAAAAGAGGTGAAGAAGAAAATGAAGAAGAACGAAAAACGAAGTATATGAGGAAGAGGACGGGGAGAAGAAGAAGAAGAAGAAGAAAAAGAAGAAGAAAGAAGAAGAAAGGAAGAAAAAGAAATGGAGGAGGAGGAGAAAGTAGAAGCAGGAAGAGAAGAAACAAGAAATAGAATACAGAAGGAAAAAGAAACGTAGAATGAGAAGTAGGAAAAAAAAGCATATGGAGAAGAAGACAAAGAGAGAAAAAGTAGTAGAAAAAGGACATTTTGAAGCAAAAGACGATCAAGAAGACAAGAAGAAGAAGAAGAAGAAGAAAGAAGAAGAAGAAGAAAGAAGAAGAAGAAGAAGGAAGAAGAGGAGACAGAAGAAGAAAGAAGAAGTAGAAGAAGAGAAGGAGCAAGAAGAAGAAGAAGAAGAAAGAATAAGAAGAACAAGAGACACAAGAAAAAGAACCGATGTTGTCTTACGTGATGTTGAATGAATTTTTTTTTTTTTTTTCTTTTTATACTTGTTGAACTATTAGATTTGGGCATAGCTTTAATTTTTTTGTTATTGCTACCAGTAGTCATACAAGTCATTCATACACACCTATTTATAAACACACTCGCATAATTTATGCCCATACGCGCGCACAAACGGACATGCGCATACAACAATGCTATCGTCATTTATCGCTGTAAGTGGAACGTAAAACTAAAGACATCAACAACAATGGTTTCTATCGTTGGCGCACTCTAGCCCCCTTCCTCTCCGACTCCCTCTCCCCACTTCCGTCCCTCTCTCCCCCGGCCCCCCCCCCCCTCCCCCCCCTCTTTCCCCAACCCTCTCTCTCCCGTCACCACACTCTGGTGGTGGTGGTGGTATGGTGTTGGCGATGGAGTAGGAAAGAGCAAGAAGGGGGGGGGGAGATGGACAAACCGTGTGTGTGCCATGTGTGGGGACAGCCCGGGATGATGACTGGATTAAAATGAGGAAGACGAAGGTCACGGAAAACACAGGTGAACAAAGAATAAACTCTCTTCTCTCTCTCTCTCTCTCTCTCTCTCTCTCTCTCTCTCTCTCTCTCTCTCTCTCTCTCTCTCTCTCTCTCTCTCTCTCTCTCTCTCTCAGCTTCCTTGCTGTGGCCCGCTCCTTTCCTCCACCCCAACGGTCCTCACCCCTTCCCAGGGGCGCTAACTCCCACGACTTGCCCCTTCCCAGGGGCGCTAACTGCCACGACCCACCCCTTCCCAGGGGCACTAACTACCACGACCCACCCCTTCCCAGGGGCGTTAACACCCACGACCCACCCCTTCCCAGGGGCACTAACTGCCACGACCCACACCCTTCCCAGGGGCACTAACTGCCACGACCCACCCTTCCCAGGGGCACTAACTCCCGCGACCCACCCCCTTTCCCAGGGGCGTTAACACCCACGACCCACCCCTTCCCAGGGGCGTTAACACCCACGACCCACCCCTTCCCAGGGGCGTTAACACCCACGACCCACCCCTTCCCAGGGGCGTTAACACCCACGACCCACCCCTTCCCAGGGGCGTTAACACCCACGACCCCACCCCTTCCCAGGGGCACTAACTCCCACGACTTGCCCCTTCCCAGGGGCGTTAACTCCCACGACCCACCCCTTCCCAGGGGCACTAACTGCCACGACCACCCCTTCCCAGGGCGTTAACACCCACGACCCACCCTTCCCAGGGGCACTAACTCCCACGACCCACCCCTTCCCAGGGGCGTTAACTCCCACGACCCACCCCTTCCCAGGGGCACTAACTCCCGCGACCCACCCCTTCCCAGGGGCGTTAACCCCCACGACCCACCCCTTCCCAGGGGCGTTAACACCCACGACCCACCCCTTCCCAGGGGCGTTAACACCCACGACCCACCCCTTCCCAGGGGCACTAAACACCCACGACCCACCCCTTCCCAGGGGCGTTAACACCCCCGACCCACCCCTTCCCAGGGCGTTAACACCCACGACCCACCCCTTCCAGGGGCACTAACTCCCACGACGACTTGCCCCTTCCCAGGGGCGTTAACTCCCACGACCCACCCTTTCCCAGGGGCACTAAACCCACGACCCACCCCTTCCCAGGGGCACTAACTCCCACGACCCACCCCTTCCCAGGGGCGTTAACACCCACGACCCCACCCCTCCCAGGGGCGTTAACACCCACGACCCACCCCTTCCCAGGGGCACTAACACCCACGACCCACCCTTCCCAGGGGCACTAACTCCCACGACCCACCCCTTCCCAGGGGCGCACTAACTCCCACGACCCACCCCTTCCCAGGGGCACTAAACTCCCACGACCCACCCCTTCCCAGGGGCACTAACTCCCACGACCCACCCCTTCCCAGGGGCGTTAACACCCACGACCCACCCCTTCACAGGGGCGTTAACTCCCACGACCATCCCCTTCCCAGGGGCGTTAACACCCACGACCCACCCCTTCCCAGGGGCGTTAACTCCCACGACTTACCCTTCCCAGGGGCGTTAACACCCACGCCACTCACGCCTATTCCCCTCTATTCGTATACTCAGCCCCCCCAACTCAGGTTTGTCCTGTCGCAGCTCCATTGCCGCAGTCCTGAGAGAGCAGTCTGTCATAGAGAGCAGTCTGTTATCTCTAATGTTTGCCAAAGGTAACCCGCCAGAGAGGATGCTGCAACTGCTGCTGAATCACCTCGGAGGTTTTCCATAGTGACTGTTCTGCTGTTCCGATCCAACGTTTGTAGCAACTAAGTATAGGCCTAAAGCCCCGTTCCTGCCTTTACTCACCCCCCCACCCCCACCCCTTCTGCCCCCCCCCCCCCCCCCCCCCCCTCTTCCGCTGTTGCTTTATTTGAGGTGCCAGCGTGATTGAACTTTCCGAGCGAAGGGCGGGCAACCTTTTTCTTTTCTTTTTTTTTTTTTTTTTTAATTATTCATAGTCTGCTGAGAATGTACCCAAAGGGGTCAATTTAAAGAAAAAGATTTGAAAAAAAAAGAATTTTCTAAACATTAGGTTGAGAAAGAGGCGGAAAGGAGAAGAAAGATACGTTAAAACCGAAGAAAAAGAGAGAGGCTGCAAAGATGTGTTTAAGAATGGGATAAGAGAACGAAAGACGTAAGCCTTACAAAGATTGGTTTTCAAGAAATGATTAACAAAAAAAAGTCTGATAAGATACCACCCCCCCCCCCCCCCCCCCCACCCTTCTTCCCCGTTGGCCTGTGGCATTAATGGAAAGAAAACTAGAACAAGTAAAATAAACAGCCCAAAGATATAAAGTGTCATCAAGAAGTCGGTAAAGCTGTTCAAACAGAGAGAGAGAGAGAGAGAGAGGAGAGAGAGAGAGAGAGAGAGAGAGAGAGAGAGAGAGATTTAAAACTGTAATCCAGCCCTTAAACACCAAACTTGCCCCTAACCTTAACT
>JADBJO010002899.1:67500-70000 GCA_016801955.1 Conus betulinus | reverse complement strand
CGCACTCACACACACATACGCGCACACACACACACACACACACACACACACACACACACACACACACACACACACACACACACACACACACACACACACACACACACACACACACACACACAGAGAGAAGAGAGAGAGAGAGAGAGAGAGAGAGAGAGAGAGAGAGAGTGAGAGAGAGAGAGGCTGAGCGTGCGTGCGCGCGCGCGCGCGCGCGTCTGTGTGTGTGTGTGTGTGTGTGTGTGTGTGTGTGTGTGTGTGTGTGTGTGTGTGTGTGTGTGTGTGGGGAAGATAACGCCTGTCTTTTCCATCGCGAATAGAGTCATCTTTTCTGAATCTATGGGTCAAGCAACCAGGCCTAGATCGTCAACTATTACATTTGAAGTATACGCCGGAATAACGATCAGTTATCGACTGTCTGAATTACAGGCACGCCGTTTCACGCCCATGTTTTGCTATCTCCACTATCTGATTGAACTATTGAACTGACCCATGGGGCAGAATTGTTTGGACCGTACGGCAACGGCATCTGCCCCATGAAAAAGGTGAGGTCACTCTCGCGGAACGCAAGCACTTAACACAGATTACCGTCCTTACAGATTTCCGTACATTGCCTGTTTCTATTTTGAAGACTGATTGGATCTAATGTAGGAGGAAATTTGAAGACCTCATCTTTAGCAATGTGGCTATGTTTTAATCCACGTCGTATGTATATGTTTGTTTGTTTCTTTGTTTGTTGTGTTTGTCAGCAAGATGACGCAAAAACTGCATAATAAAAAACTGGGTGCAAAGATGAAATGTGGCTCACAGGGGAATCCATTTTGTTTTGGCGCGGATCCGTCCTGCGAATATGGATCAAAGAACATGGCCTTGATCTTTTTCTTGAAGATCACGCAAAAAAACTGTGAAACAGATTTTAACGAGATTTATTTTCTGGCCCTAGGACGAATTCGTTATATTTTTTTCTGGGGATCTGTCGTGTTGGACTGGATCATGGTGCGGATCGAGGATCCGTTCGATCTTGGCAGAGGTTTGCGTTCTCCCGAATATTTTTGTGGTTGTGTTTACCATTGATTCCATGCTACAAGTGCCATGGGAAACCGTCTGCCGTTGGATATATATATATACGCGCACGTGATTTCAGCTACCGAAACAAAACTATGTCTGGCGGACTTGTTTTCTCAGCGAAAGGAACGTATAGAACAAGATAAATAGTGAGGAAGGGGAACAAGTGCAGTCAAACATGACTACAATGTCTTAGCGCAGATTGAGAAGAAAGAAGGCTAAGGTGTGTGTGTGTGTGTGTGTGTGTGTGTGTGTGTGTGTGTGTGTGTGTGTGTGTGTGGGTGGGAGGGGGGGGGGAGAAGGAGGTTAAGAGGAAGAAAGAATTCAAGGAGAAACAGAGGGCGGAAAAAATGTCAATATGGAACCCTTCACTGACAAGGCGATGAGGGCCATTGAACTGTGTGTGGTAAACAGAACGATGTGTCACGCCTGTCTGGACTCGCCTTTCGACTCCTGGCTGAGACGTTGCAGTCGACCCCGGTCTTGCTGTGATAGTCTACCTATGGTACATAACAGTGACATGACCGCCTGTCATTCTGTGGTATGCTTAGACTTTTGGGGAAGAAAAATCACAGTTCAACTGCCTCCCAAGACACCAAAGAAGAGCAGATTGAAGGGAAATGGGGCGAACACCTCAGACAGAAATGATGAGCGAAAAGGGGGTAATGATTAGGTGAGGAATGACTGGCAATGGGACAGGGTCGAGCACTGATTGAAAGAAATTACACACTGATAATAGGAAGCCATTGTAATAGGAGTTCAAAAGACTGGCAATATGAAACCTCCTTAATGGGATCATTAAAGTCAAAATGCTCAGGTAATTACCCGATTTTTATCCCGGAAAATACATCTCCAACAGAAATCTCAAAGCGGTTTGTGTGTGTATGTGTGGGTGTCTTCGTTTATATTGTTGTTGTTGTTGTTGTTGTTTGTTGTTATTGCTGTTCGTGTGTGTGTGTGTGTGTGTGTGTGTGTGTGTGTGTGTGTGTGTGTGTGATTTATCTAATCTTCCTTACCTTGCCAGACCTTTAAGACCATGCTGACAAATGTTTGATGAAAAGAGCGGGTGAGTTTGTTTCGTGAGATGAGCTATGTTTTTAATTACCAAATGAACTAGTAGGAAAAGCTATGTTTTAATTATCAAATGAACTAGTAGGAAAAGCTATGTTTTTAATCATCAAATGACTCTACTACTACAGGTAGGGTAGTGGGAGCTGTATTTAACAGTTTAATAACAGTATTCATCAGTTTGAGAACAGTATTATCAGTTTGATAACAGTCTGATAATTAGCATTTGTAAAGACCTCTCCTACAAATTCCGACAAAAAAAATGGAAGGAGTTGTCTTTATTTTGCCACCTTCTTGCAGTGCGTGTTGTGTGGGAGAGTGGGGGGAGGGAGGTGGGGGGGGGGGAGCAATGGACAGGGAAGGGGGAGAG
>JADBJO010002899.1:50000-52500 GCA_016801955.1 Conus betulinus | reverse complement strand
GTCAAAGACACCCCACAGAGTATGTTAAGGAAATTCCAAACAAAATGCACTGAAGCTGAAAACTACTTCTTAAGAGAACAAACAAACATGTAGATAAGTAGCAAAATGGCGGGGTGATTTTGTCAAGGGGTAGGTTTTTTGTTTGTTTGTTTGTTTTCTTATTATTTTTAAGCCAGGAGGTGGGGAGGAGGAGAGAGGAAGGGGAATCGTTCGACTTGAAAGTGTTTCTGCTGATGGTTATCACCTGTTTATGATATGGGGAGATGAAATCTGCCGCCATGCCGTCACTGCCAGCACCCTGAGTGCGTCCCCTGAGACAGGTCACCGACTGCAGGAAGCCGTGCCGTGACGTCACGTGCTCACCAGTCTGGCCCGTGACAGTAATTACGTATTAATGGGCGCTCTCTTTCTTTGACAGGCGTAAGGCTGCTCAGTGAAGCTGATGGTTGCCAGGGAGACGTTTGAAAGTTCCCCCCATAGCCTAATGGGAGTTGGGGAAGAGGGAGGGGGGAGTAGTAGTGGTGGTGAAGTAGGGGCACACCGTTGTGGAATTCGATAGAGCCCAACCCACTTTTCTACCACTCTCACTGTTCCTGGACTGAATCAGATACCCATGCAGTGGGGGGTGGACAGAGGGGCTGTTCAAATAGTTTCGTTTCCTGCTTATTATGATGTGTTGTTTAATTTTAGAATAAAAAATGCAGATAACAAAGAAAACGGTTTGTTTTCTTTTTTTTATTATAATTTTTCTAGTGGGTTCTTGCAATTTAAGAGAAAACAACAACATAATATTCAATAAGAGAGGGAAGGAGTGATTGAGGAACCACTGAAGCATTGCATTGTATTGTAGATTTTGTTCTTCAAATGCAGTCAGCATATAGCACTAAAGTCTCTCTCATTCACACTCTTTACTTGTGAATGATTTATGTGACAATTGCGCATGCATGCACACACGCACTTGCACATGTGTGTGCGCACACGCACACACATACACGTTTGCACGCATGCATGCATGCACGCACACATTCACACATTCACATGGTTACAATGGTTACAGACGGACCTACCAACAGACAGAGAGTGGGGATGGACATACAGGAGGAGAGAAGGACAGACAGACAGTGGGTGACTGATTGAGAGAGAGAATGCGTATAATGTATGCTTAGATGTGTACAAACATACACATGTATGTGCGCATGTATATAGAGGGGCACATGCATGTATGTAAAAAGAAATACTTGAACACACACACACACACACACACACACACACGCGCGCGCGCGCGCGCGCGCGCACACACACACACACACACACGTACACGCACACGTGCGCGCGCGCGAACGCGCACACACACACATGCATGCTCAAATATACATGCCCCCACACACATGCATGCACACACACACACATGCACACACATACACACAAGAAAAAGCGGAGAGAGACGGACACAGAGACAAAGAAAAACAGAGAGGGGGGGGGGGAATAACTGCATATGCATATATGACGATTATGTGAAAAACATATGAGAACGACAGGGGAAGTGCTATGGGAGTGGGAACAGGGGGCAACAGGCACCACACAGAGTATGTGAAGGAAATTCTAACAAAACGCACTGAAGCTGAAAACTACCTCTAAAGAGAACAAACAAACATGTAGATAAGTAGCAAAAATGTGGGGTGATTTTGTCGAAGGGTAGTTCTTTTTTTTTTTGTTTAAGCCAGGAGAGTGGGGAGGAGAGGGAGAGAGAGGAAGGGGAACTGTTCCACTTGAAAGTGTTTCTGCTGATGGTTATCACGTGTTTATGACACGGGGAGATGAAATCTGCCGCCATGCCGTCACCCGCCGGCACCCCTGAGTGCGTCCCCCCCCCCCCCCCCCCCCCCCCCTCCCCCGAGACAGTTCACCGATTGCAGGAAGCCGTGCCGTGACGTCATGTGCTCACCAGCCTGGCCCATGACAGTAATTACGTATTAATGGGCGCCCTCTTTCTTTGACAGGCGTAAGGCTGCTCTGTGAAGCTGATAGTTGCCAGTGAGACGTTTGAAAGTTTCCCCCCATAGGCTAATGGGAGTTGGGGAAAGCGGAAGAGGGGGAGGGGGCGCTGTGGCAGTGAACTAGGGGCACGGAATCGTAAAGTTTGACGGAGCCCAACCTTTTCCTTCCACTGTTTTCACCTTCCCTGAACTAAATCAAGTACCCATGTAGCAGTGGTAGACTTGAGAGGGTCTTTTTCCATTTTTTTTTGTTGCTTATGTGTTCTTCATTTTAAAAAAAAAAAAACAGAGAGAATGGTTGGTATTCCTTTTGTTTATACAGTTCTCCTTTCAAACTTTTTTTTTTAAGTTGTTTATATGGTGTGTTCTTTCGTTTTAAAATAAGAAGAAGAGGTAATAAAGAGAACAGTTCACGTTCTTTTTGATTGTACATTTCTAGTGGTTGTTCTAACTTAAAAACAGCGTATTCAGTTAGCGAGACTGGAGGAGCGATGGAGTAAGAA
>JADBJO010002899.1:25000-45000 GCA_016801955.1 Conus betulinus | reverse complement strand
GGGGTTGTGCCGTCTCGACAAGTCAGTGCCATTATCCTCGGGTTACATCGAGGTGTGTCAATTCTTCACGCCCCACGGCGCGCGCTGCAGCCCGCCTTTCAAGAGTGCCGTCACGCCTCGGTCAACAAGAGGTCTTGAGAGCGGCGGCGACTCGCCTTCCCGGCGACACCATGTCGGTCTGGCACGCGAAGTTGTCATTCTTTTGAAGTGTGACGGTGAGGACCTCTAACAGAGATGGTGGATGGGGTAGGGATGGTAGAATATTGGTTTACGTCTGTGGGTAGGAGATGGAAGGCGGGAGACGGGAGACTTTTTTTTTTTTTTTTTTTTGAAGGACAGCTGGATTGCGGAAGATGTTCAGAGAAGAGGTCCACCTCACGCGAGTGTTGTGGTCCTTAACTCTTCACACTACACCGCCGAACGAAAGGGACAAACAAATTACAAGACAAAAACACGACGCGTTTCATCTTCCTCATGCTAGACAAACAACACTGAAGACAATGAAAACGAAGAGCGAACAATCAGCTCAAAGTGGGCGCAAAGTGGGCGTGGATGTGACAATCTGGATCAGCGCCCAGTGTGAGTGACTGTTCCTTGTTCGGTTTTTCGTTGTCTTCCGTTTTGTTTGCCTTGCCTGAAGAAGACTAAAGAGGTCGAAACGCGTCGTGTTTCGTCTTCGTAATTGTTCGGCAGTACAGTCTTTTTTTTTTTTTTTTTTTTTTTTTTTTAAGTTTGTTTCAATTTCTGCCTGCAGTTATCTCCTTTTGAAACTATCTTTGCATTTTACATGGGCTGGACTACGTCTGCGTCATGGTTTCTGCTTCTCTCTGTCTGTCTTCTCTGTCTGGTCTGTCTCTCCTCTCTCTCTCCTCTCTCTCTCTCTCTCTCTCTCTCTCTCTCTCTCTCTCTCTCTCTCTCTGTGTCTCTGTGTCTCTCTCCTCTCTCTCTGTCTCTCTCGTCTCTCTCTCTCTCTCTCTCTCTCTCTCTGTTCCCTTGAATGTGTCCCATGTAAACCTTCTTCATCCCCGTCCTCAAATTCACACCAGTTCCACCTCCTCCCCACCCCTACCCGTTCCCCCAGTACGAAGTACGAAAGTTATCTCTAAAAAAAAAATAAATAAAAAAAAAGAAGAGAGAGAGAGAGAGAGAGTGTACACACCTCCTCCCCACCCCCATTCCCGTTCCTCTCTCCTCCCTCTCCACCCACCCCCCCTCGCCCCATCCCCCCACACCTCTTCCCCCTTCCCAATCACCATTGTCACCTGAAAGTGGTTTTGTTGTTGTTGTTGTTGTTGTTGTTTTCACGTCACAATAAAAGATGGGAAGGTGGCGTGCAGACCAACGTGCAGCAGACGACCGACACGGCAGGCAGGGAAATCCATGAATAGGTGAGGAAGCTCCTGTCATTCACGACCAAAGTCTCTGAGGATTTCGGCGTGACAGCGATCTTCAAAACGCACGGGAGGGTGGTCTTGGAGGATGAGGGGGTGGGGTGGGGAGGGGGGAGGGTTGTGGGGAGGAGGTGGGAGGTGCAACGAGCGCAGTTGGGCGCGAAACGATAGACAAACTTCGACGTAACGCGATATTCGGTGACAAGGCTAGGGGGGATCTCAACACCGCCCCCCCCCCCCCCCCCCCTCTCCCCCCACTCCCCTCCACCCCCGTCTTTGTCTCCCGGGGGTTTGTGTAGGGGTATAGTACACACAACGTACGAAACCCGGCAGCGGCAGTCACTTCCGATGCATGGGAGTGAGCTCCCTTTTCGGTCTGCAGTGGCCTGCTGGTGTGTCACGTTTCATCAACGTTTCGAGTTTTCTCTTTGATCGGCCTTTTTTTTTTCAAAATAGAAAAAAAAAAAAAAAAAGGGGGGGGGGGGGGGGGGTAGGGGAAAGGGGCGAGAAAGACGGTCGGAGACAGACGGTGCGGAGACAGGGTTGGTGGATGGGAAAGGGAGAGGGTGAAAGTGTTCTCGTATGTTTGTTTGTTCGTTTGTTTTTCTTCCTGTTTTGCATTTGAAATGGGAGATGAAAATGGGCTGGCCCCTGCAGTGAATTGCTCTCAGGTGATCCTTCGTTGGTGGTGCCTGTGTGAGAGGATCTCCCTAGATCAGGGGCTTTGGTGTGCCTGTGAGAGGATCTCCCTAGATCAGGGGCTTTGGTGTGCCTGTGAGAGGATCTCCCTAGATCAGGGGTTTGGTGTGCCTGTGAGAGGATCTCCCTAGATCAGGGCGTTTGGTGTGCCTGTGAAAGGATCTCCCTAGATCAGGGGGTTTGGTGTGGCCTGTGAGAGGATCTCCCTAGATCAGGGGGTTTGGTGTGCCTGTGAAAGGGGGTTTGGTGTAGCCTTTGGTTTGGGTGTGTGCCTGTGAAAGGATCTCCCTAGATCAGGGGGTTTGGTGTGCCTGTGAAAGGATCTCCCTAGATCAGGGTATTGGTGTGCCTGTGATCCTTTCTCCCTGATCAGGGGGTTTGGTGTGCCTGTGAAAGGATCTCCCTAGATCAGGGCGTTTGGTGTGCCTGTGAGAGGATCTCCCTAGATCAGGGGCTTTGGTGTGCCTGTGAAAGGATCTCCCTAGATCAGGGGCTTTGGTGTGCCTGTGAGAGGATCTCCCTAGATCAGGGGGTTTGGGTGTGCCTGTGAGAGGATCTCCCTAGATCAGGGGTTTTGGTGTGCCTGTGAGAGGATCTCCCTAGATCAGGGGGTTTGGTGTGCCTGTGAGAGGATCTCCCTAGATCAGGGGTTTGGTGTGCCTGTGAAAGGATCTCCCTAGATCAGGGGGCTTTGTGTGTGGCAGTGAGTGGATCTCCCTACATCAGGGAATTTACAAAGTACTCGTTGACTCTGTGTCTGTCTCACATTCTGTGTGTCTGTATGTGTCTCTCTTTTTCTGTCGGTCTGGTTGACAGTCTCTGTCTGTCTGTCTGTTTCTTTCACTCTGTTTCTGTCTGTCTGTCTCATATATCTCTCTCCCTCTGTCTCTGTCTGTCTGTCTCTCTCTCTCTCCTCTCTCTCTCTCTCTCTCTCTCTCTCCCTCCCCCCCCCTTTAGAGAGAGAGACAGACACATGCAGAGGCTCGCGAACACACACAGAGACAGGCTTGCACACGCGCTCGCACACTCACACACACACACACACACACACACACACACACACACACACATACACACACACCACACACACACACCCCACGCGCGCGCGCGCGCACGCACGCACGCACGCACACCACACACCAGAGAGAGAGACTCGTGACTCGTGACTTTAATGTGAGGCCATCAGCCTATTCACATGAGTATGCAACAGAAATAAATCAAGTTTTATATAATTAGAACAAAATTTACCATGACCGCAAACAAAGCATTCTTCCATGACAGTATGAACATGCAGAACTCTACCCCAATTATACACCAGTGCTTCCCAGCACGTTTCCTCCCCACGAACGCAACGTTTAAGTATATATACCATCATTCCCAAACCCAGGATATGAATGTTGTTGACACCAGCATACAAAACACATGTCCCCCACTTCGCTTCCTCCATCGCACTATCGCCCCACATACACAGTGAAGACCCCCTCTACACCCGCGTCGTATGATTCTCCGGAAAGCGTTCTATTTTAAGCATCTTTTATTTACTTCGTTTACACATGCGCAAAATTAGCATATCGCCCTCTATCGTGCATGGGTAAACCCTGAATCTTGGGTCTGTATAACAATAGCTGCCATGCTAACCTTTGACACGCAGTGTGTGTGTTCTACTGTGGTCGTGTCCGTGTGGTGTTGGACTTGTGTTGTTTATATTTGTTGCATTTAGCAGCCCCATGGATAAATTACAGTAGCCTTGTCTCACTCTCCATGTATCAGGTTGGTATATTCCTTCAGTTATTTTCACTTTAATTGTTTATAGTTTTCCCTGTTTCTTTTCAGCCTGTGACCCTGTCGTATCCTGTCCTGTGGGTCTTGTTGACATTTGATTCGTACACGTGTGCCTAGATTACCTGTTGACCAGAGGAATCCCTGATGGTCGGATCCCTAGAATTCAAACTTTAATAATTCAAAGCAACCATCAGAAAATAATCAAATGCATGCATATAATAGCTATCGTATTCAAAAGGTTCAAATCCAACTCTTATAATATGATCTATGGGCAGCCATTTCTTAGCAGACGATCCAGCCAGGTTTCAACAGGCAATTCGCATTTCTTTATGTACACCCACTCTCTCTCCCACCCTCACTCTCACTGCCCTCCCACTGTTGCCCCGTCCACCTCACGCTTCACGCTTCACCCCACCCCCCCACCCTCCCCCCCCCCCCCCCACCCCACCCACACTCCACACCCCCCCCCCCCCCCCCCCCATCCCCCCCCCCCCCCCCCCCCCCCCCCCCCCCCCTAAGCAGAGAGCGAGAGAGAAAGAATAGGCGAGCTCTCGGGACGGACAGAGGGCGAGATGGCGCTCGTTCACTGTGTGCCTGCTGCGGTGTGGGTCGCGACCTCATGCTGATTTGCATGTTGACCTACATCTAAACGAGTTCCTCTACATGCCTTACTGTTTGCTTAACTGAACTGGCCAAGGTCTTGTCCTACTTTTCGTTTCCTGGTTGTCTTATTTACAAACTTCATCAATTCATTGTCAATTATTTGTCTGTTTCCCCTTTGTATTCATTTCGTAGTTTTACGTGTGTATGTATATACCGATTTCGTTACATGTTTCCCTTACACAATTGATTTTTTCTATTATTATATGCACATTTTCCCACACTCATTTAACTTAATTAAACCATTCATATTCCTAGACTGCACCCTGCCCCCCCCCCCCCCCCCCCCCCCCCCCCCCATGGTGGCTACGTTTGTGCCCATATATAGATGGAACATACATACATACATATATATATATATATATATATATATATATATATCCTACTCCATCATCCATTTAATAATAATAGCCTCATTCTCCCTCATTTCCATTCATATTTGTACATTTCCATTCATATTCATTTTCATTCATTACACATTATTTTCCCTCAAAACATATTCATTTTCCATAATTCCTCATTCCTATCATTACATTCATGTAGAGATTATTCATTTCAATAGAGATAGAGAAGAGAGAACACATGAGAGAGAGAGAGAGAGAGAGAGAGAGAGAGAGAGAGAGAGAGAGAGAGAGCACATCGCGGACACGTATTAAGCCCACACTGTACATTTCATTTTTTTTTCAACGATGGTTTGTCATTGGTTCATGACCGCAGACAGGGAGAACATGCAATCCCAACCTCTAGCCCGTGTTTGCATCTCTCATGACCTGCAATCCAACCTCTAGCCCGTTGTTTGCATCTCTCATGATCTGCAATCCAACCTCTAGCCCGTGTTTGCATCTCTCATGATCAGCAATCCAACCTCTAGCCCGTGTTAGCATCTCTCATGATCAGCATCCATCCTCTAGCCTGTGTTTGCTTCTCTCATGATCTGCAATCCAGCCTCTAGCCCTGTTTGCATATTTTCTCATTATCATCTTGTTGATTCCATGGAAATGAAACAAATGGCTGTATACATTTCAGCCTAGCCTTGAATTCGCGTAAAAACAAAAGGGGAAGGAGAAGAGGGGGGGGGGGGGGGTGGGGGGGGCGATGGAGGGGGGGGGGGGGGTCGTTCGCTGCATCACCGCACTCTTCTCTATATCGTCATTATTACTATTCATCAGAAATATAAATAGTTGACTTCTTGAATCCCTGAGCACACTCTACCCTTTTTTTTTGCCCGTCCCAACTTTACGTCAGAGTTTTTTAATTGCCCATCTCCTCCCACCGTTTAGGGTGAGGTGCCTTCGTGCCGGCGTGTTTTGCTGCTGATGGGATCATGAAAATGTTGGGGGGGGGGGGGGGGGGGGGGGGGGTGGGATGGGGTGGGGGTTCCCACCTTTAGGGGGGTGGGGGGGGGGGGTGTGGGGCGGGGGGGGGGGGGGGGGGTGGGTGTTGCTGGGGGTTTGTGGGGGGGGTGGAGGGGGGGATCTCATTCCACTAGGGGAGATGCCGCCTCCTCCTTCTCCTTCCTATTCTCTTCTCTTCCCCCCTCCTCTTCGCCATACTACTACTATTGCTGCTGCTGCTTCTGATTTTCTGATGCTTCTACTACTACTGTTTGCTTATACTGCATTTAGTTTTATCTACATCTTCTTGTCTTCTTCTTCTTCTTCTTCTTTTCTTCTTCTTCTTCTTCTTCTACCTCTCTTTTCTTTCTCTCCGCTCTCTGCTTTTGTGTTGATGTGTGAGATGTTCATGCGCGCACGCACACGTGTGTTTTGTTCCCCTTCAGTATTAAGATTACGTGGTTCGCGTTGATTTTCGTTTTCCCCCTACATGGTTTTTTTTTTTTCTTGGTGAATATTGTGTCTCTGTATCTGTAATGTTTTTCTGTGTGGTGCCATATGTTGCTATGCTTGTAGTGTGTGTGTGTGTGTGTGTGTGTGTGTGTGTGTGTGTGGGTGTGTGTGTGTGTGCGTGCGTGCGTGTTTTCATTTTTTGAGGACAAGATGTGAACAAGCCTGGTGTATACTTCCGTACCTCTCCCTCCTGAAGTCCGCTTTTTGTCCGTGTCAGCGTGAGTGTATGGTGTTGTCTGTCTGTCTATCTGCCTTTGTTTGGATGCTTTTTGTTGTTTGTTTTCGTTTTTATTGTCTGCGTGCGTGTGTTGTTTCTTTGTTTGAGGACAAGATGCAAACAGCCCTATTGTACCACCCCTTTCTCTCTGCCTCTTCTGAAGTTCGCTGTGTGGTTCCTCTCTGCCTCTTCTGAAAGTCACTGTGTGGTTCCCCTTCGGTTCCAGACCCTGCCCAGAAGCTCCGTCGTGGCAACGCCGTCAGCCGTCCTCTCCCAGCAGCCACATCACTCGGGTGGACGAGGAGTCCAGCGCCTCCGACAGCGGGGGCCGTTCCGGCGCCGCCGCCGCCGCTGCGCGCCTGCTGCAAGGGCCGCACGCCGCCTCCGCCTCAGGGGCCCTGGGGTTCGCTTCCAGGACCGTGGAAACAGTGGACAGGGGCGTGGGCCCCACTCCGCTTCCTGTGCCGCTTCTTCTTGGTGGAAGTGGTGGTAGTGGTGGTGGTGGTGGTGGTGGCGGCGGCAGCGGCGGTGGTGCGTTGGTAGTGGTGGTGGTGGTGGTGGAGGAGGAGGAGATTTCCCTCATGTGCCCGCCGTCCAACTTCCTGTTGCCTCCCTTTTGGACCCCCACGGAATGGACTGCTGGAGGGGCCGTATGGTAGGTGCTGGGTCGGTGAGTTCGTTTGTTTTCCCCCCCACCCCTTTTCCCCGTCCTATCCCTCTCCCCTCACCCCCACCCCCACCCACCATCCCCGAATTTCCCCTCCCTCTCTTCCGTCCTCCCAAGCTTTTTTGTTGAGTGTTATATGTGGGTTGATGGACGTCATGATCTTGCTTTCGTTGCCCTGTCCCTTTTAGTTTCAGATCAGTTGTGTGTGTGTGTGTCTTCCGTGTGTGTGTGTGTGTTGGTGTGTGGTGTTTGTTGAGTGTTGTGTTGTGGGTGTTTGGTTGTGTGTGACTGTTTGTGTGTGGTGTGTGCTTGTTGTTGCCCTGTTTCGTTTTAGTTTCAATTTTTTTAGTGAGTTGTGTGTGTGTGTGTGTGTGTGTTGTGTCTGTGTGGTGTGTGTGTGTGTGTGCTTTTTTCTTTACTTGGCTTTTTTTACTGCATTTTCTTGTTAAATCATTTTTATTTTTGTTCTTCTTTCGTTGGTTTGTTGAATGTGTGTGTGTGTGTGGCTTCTGTGTTCATGTTCCCCTCTGTGTGTGTTCTGTGTGTGTGTTTTTGGGGGGTTGAGTTTGTTATCTTTTTTTTTTTTTTCCTTCTTCCCATTAGTCTTTGGATGTTTTTATATTTTTCCTTCCGTCCTTGTTTTTTTTTCTCTCCTCTGGTGTGAGTTTCCCTTGGCTTCAGTTTTACCTGCATTTTTCTGTTTTGCAAATTTAAAACGTTTCATGACTTTTAGATTTGCTCGTTTTCTTCCTTCACTCTTAGTTTCATTATGAATTGGATGCTGTACCTCTCCTGCTTTCCTTCTGTCGTTCATCCTTCTTCCCTCTTGTTCATTTTTAATTCTTGTCCTTTTTGCTTTTAGACTTCTTTCAATGAAAGTTTCGTTCCCTGCCATTTAACTTAGACAAATTCAGGCTTCAATAAGTACGCAATCCCTGAATTTTTTTTTCGTATCTCTTACTTCCCATTTATCAGTCCTTTTTTCTTCTATTATTATATTTGTTTCCCAATATCCGTTTGCTTTCTGAAATTCATTTTGTATTCTCCTCCTCTACTAGGACGTTATGGCCTTTAAGAATAAAACTTCTGAAAGTCATTCCTGCCTTCTGTCTTCCTGTCTTCTGTCCTCCCTTCCCTTCCGTCTTCCCCTTCTTCTCCCCCTCCCTTCCCTTCTGTCTCTCCTACCTTTTCTTTCCCTCCGTCCTTCTCTCCCTCCGAAGGGGACATTCTTTTTCCCTCCGTCATTCTCTCCTTCCGACCGACTTTTTCTCCCTCTTCATCCTTAACCTACTTCTCTCTTTTCTTCTTTCTATCTGTTCCTCGTTGTCTTCTTTCTCTCCTTCCTTCTTTCCTGATCTTTTGTTTTTCTTTCTTTGGTTCCTGCCATCGCTCCATTATTCTGTTCGTCCTTTCTTCTGTCCTTCCTTGCTCCTTCCCTTCCTTCCTCCTTCCCGTCTTCCTTCCCATCTGCCATCTGTTCTACCTGTCTATACCTGTCTCTCCTGCGCTCCTTCCTTCCATCCGTTTCTGCCCTTTTTTTTTTTTTTTTTTTTTTTTTTTTTTTGCGCTTTCCTCCATCTCGCTTCCTTCCCATTTCTCTGCCATCCGTCTTCTTCTTCTTCTTCTTCTTCTTCTTCTTTTTTCTTCTTCTTCTTCTTTTGTTTTTCTTCCGTTTTCTTCCTGTCTTCTTCCCATCTCCCCTTTCTTTCTTTCTTCCTCCCATTCGTCTTTTTTTTTTCCCCCTTTTTTATTTGTCTTTCTCTTCTGTCTTCTCTTCGTCCTTCCTTGTTTCCGCCCGTGTGTCGCTCTTCACGATGCTGTCACTGTCCTTCGATTCGCACCATTATTTGGTGTCTGTGTGTGCATGAGTTATGTGTGAGAGTGAGTTTTTGTTTGGACGTAAGAGTAAGTGATGAGATCCAGTAGATGAATGTCTGAATGGGTAGTATAGGGTGAGTGAGCGAGCGAACGACGGAGCGAGCTGGCGAAAACGCGGGTGGCTGGCTGTTTGATCGAGTGACCGAATGAACGGAAAATCCAGCTGGGTATCCTCCTGGGTACACTATGCTGTGTGAAGTCAGTCAGTCATTTGAATAGTGTGTGTGTGTGTGTGCGCGGCGTGTGTGTGTATGTGTGTGTGTGTGTGTGTGTGTGTGTGTGTGTGTGTGTGTGTGTGTGTGTGTGTGTGTGTGTTTCCACCCCTTACAGGTCTGGGGTACCCCTACCCCCACCCGTACCCCACCTACATCAACCAGCCCCTGCCGCTCAGCTCTTCGACCTTGGAGGGCCGCTACCAGTGGCCTCCCCCCTGCCTTCCACCACCCCATGAGTATTCCATGTCTTTCACTACAACGTAACAAATTGATGATAATGATGATGGCGATGATGTCCTCCGTGAGTATTGCAAGCTTTTCTCTATGATATAACAAATTATGATTGATAATGATTTAATTGTAATGAAATGTTAATCGTAATGATGATTTAATCGTGATGATAATTGATTTTAACAATAATAATAATGACGATGATGATGATTATATTGGGTATTTCATATAGCGCCTATCCTCGTCGCAGACCAAGCCCTAAGCTCTTTACAATAAACACACTACCTCACTCACACTCAACGGGCTGCCTACCCAGGTAGAGCCGGCCGAAGAGCAGCCTACTGGAGCTCATTCAGTCGTTTCCCGTACCATTCAAATATCAGTCCCTCATTTTCATTTATCTCTCCTCCGTTTCTCACATAGGATGCATACGCTGTTTTATACGTGTCCTCCATTTCCACCGGTACACGATGGCACACGATAACAGTAAGTGACAATTTTTGTGGCTTGGTAAGAAATACCAGGTGGCTATCTTCAATCTACATCAATTTTGCTAGGGCAGCGGGGTACCCCCCCCCCCTGTTCTTTTCGATTTTCAACTGCCGTGGGTTCTTTAACGTGTGCAGGGGGCCAGGAAGGCACACGGGTCTGACTCGCTTATAGTCCCCATCCGATGGACTTGACGTTCAGTTCGATTTGTCATTCAAACTGGGAAAGAAAGGGCAAAAAAAGGCAGGGCTCGAACCCACGCTCTTCTCACACGTTGGGTTGGCAGGCGAACGTCTTAACCACTCTGCCACCTAATGTTGATAACAACAAACAACAACAACAATAATATATAATAATGATAAAATGAATGAATTAAATATGGCGGCTTCCCACCGGATTCCTTGAAGCGTATTCGTTCTCAGGTCGTTATTATCATCATCGTCATCCGTGTTTCTTGTTGTCTTCTGTGTTATTGTTGTCAATACTGCAATCAGTGTGTGGGTGTGTGTGTGTGTGTGGTGTGTGTGTGTGTGTGTGTGTGTGTGTGTGTGTCAGTGTGTGTGATTATTACATTCATCGTTCTCGTAATTTTTTTTTTTTTTTGTTTTGTTTTACTGTCACTGTTACTACGTCTTTATTTAATAATTCATTTATTTATTTAATATCATTATCATTACTATTGTTACGATTATCGTAATCATCATTATTATTACTATTATCTTTTATTGTTAGGGTTATCATTATTATTATTATTATTGCGTTGCGCCGACGACTATGATGAGATGAGGGAAAATGAGGATTGTTGGCGTTGCTGCTGCTGTGAGCATCCCTGTCAGTTGTCGTTGGTGGTTGTTGTGAGAGAGGTCCCGTAACTTCACGTGCTGTTCTCCAGCGTGGATCCTCAACCAGGCCACCCTTGATCCGCCTCCCCCCCCCCCCCCGCCCTCCTTCCCTCCGCACGTTCCTCACGTCTTCCACCATTCCACGCCTTCTGTTCTGTCCACACCGTCCTCCCTCCCCCCCCCCCCCCCCCCCCCCCCCCCCCCCCCCCCCCCCCCCCCCCCCCCCACCTTCATCTCATCTCCGCCCACTCTTCTCATCTCTGTCTCCTCTCTCCCTCTCTGCTCTCTCTCTCTCTCTCTCTCTCTCACGCTCGCTCTGTCTTCCTCTCTCTCTCTCTCTCCTCCTCTCTCCTCTCCGGCTCCCCTCTCTCCATCTCTCTCTCTCTCTCCCGCTCCTCCTCTGCTCCTCTCTCTCGCCCTCTCATAGCTACTGTCTTTCGCTCTCCTCTCCTCTCGTTCTCCTCTCTCTCCTCTCTCTCTCTCTCTCTCCTCTCTCGTCTCCTCTCCTCCTCCTCTCCTCTCTCTCTCTCGCTCTCTCTCTCTCTCTCTCTCCTCGCTCTCTCTCTCCTTTTCTATGTCCTAATGCATTCGTAGGGATCTCATCAGCATCATCATATCATCATCACATCATCATCATCATCATCATTGGAGGTGTTGTTATTGTAAGAACAATAAGAAGATTATCATCATCAATCTCCATCACCGTCATTCACCACGATCGTCATCGTCATCGTTTTTTTCTTTTTCTTTTTTTTTTTTTTTTTTTTTGATTAACCCTTTTGCCTGCTGTCGTTATCGTTTTCTTTATTCACCCTTTGACGGCTGCTACAACCTCGATCACCAGCGAGAGACAGATCGTGTAGGAATGTAGGAGGCAGGCCGGTCAAGACCCTTGAGTGGTACAGGCTGTTTGAAAAATCCTCTCCCGTGTGGGACAGGCAACGTTGTCTCACTGAAAACAGCGACTTCACCTCGCCATGTCCAGTAGCACAGTTAGTTCGGTTCAGATCTACGCGCACCAGTCTGCATTCGCTAAAGATCAGAAGTCTATGGATTCGTATCGAAACGAAAGAAAAAAAAAAATCAAATGTGCCAATACGAAACTGAAGTTCAGAAGGGGAAAAATGTGAACTGTACTTTTTTTTTTCTCTCTCGGAAGATTGTCAAAGAGAGGGGCATTTCAGTGGTGATCCTCAAAAGCGAATGTTTTCGTATTGTCACTATCAGAAGTAGAAGAAAGTCAAGCCCAAGTTCACTGAATGATTAGAAAGAGGGTGATTTGGAGAGGAGATTCCGTAGAGGTTTTTTTTTTTTGTTTTTTTTTAATAGGAATATGTCTTTTTGTAGGTAGAGCAGTCCTTAATGGAATGCCAAGTGCGTGCCTGCACCCTATGTGAACAAAGCGCAGGCTTACAAGGGTGGTGCAGGATTGCTCCCTGCTGATTGGTTCGGCAGTTGAGGACAGTACTTCTGTGGGTCCCTCCTGCACTTTCGGGTGTATCTTTTTTTTTTTTTTTTTTTTAGTATGTAGAACAAACATGAAAATATTGTCGAAGAAGGATCATTTTCAATGGGACATTTCAGGGAGTACACTGTGGCCGAAATTGACCAGAGACAGTATGTCTGACATTCTGCGTGATCTCTGTTGCCTTTTATTATCGTCTGATATCATCGATGATGAACAGACGTCAAAACGGTATGCAGTCAGACAGATGTCAAACCGCCCCTTCTTCACCTCCACCGCACCGCCTTTTTCCGAATGTAGGTTGGCAGGGTGTGTGTGTATGAGAGAGAGAGAGAGAGAGAGAGAGAATGAAACGATGATTTATTGAATTAAGCTTAACAAGCCCATTCACAAGATGGGGAGAGACGGGGGTGTGGGGGGGGGGGGGGGGGTGGGGGGTGGGGGGGGGGCTGTACAAACACAAGAGATAGAAATGAGCATCAGTACATTAGAAGAGAAAGTACGTCGCGATTGGATCACACATCACGGAATTGTATAGACCGTTAGATACAGTGATAACACAGGTACCCGTCAATGGGATTTTCCAGATGTTCATCAGTTACAACAGTGTAACATCAGACTAGGTGGAGTCGGCAGGACAGACCAGACGTGGAAGATACAGCTTCACCTGCCTTTTGCTTGCGATGCTCTTCAGCCCTTCTCCTGTCCCTGTTGACCTGTGACGGACCTTTTCTCCTGAACACCGCACTGTGAGCTGGGGGTCGTCGCGTGACAGGCAATCACGACGGATTGTCAGGATTTCGGTTTTCCACTTCTTTGCTGCGTATAGTGCTGTCTGTCACCTCTTCTTGCAATTCCGACAGGCGATCATTCATGTTCCTTCCTTGCTCTTTTCTTCCAAGCACGCCATTAGGTCTGAGATTGTGATTTTTTTTTTTTGCATGGGGTGTCAGTGCTGTAAAACACCAGTGGTATCTGCATAATCACTACTGCTGTCTGTATCACACTGATTTATTGCTGCAACAGATGTTTGAACTACTTGTTGCGTAGATTCAGCTGCAGACGAATCATGTTTCACAAAATGCTCCACAGTTATCACCATCGTCTTCGTTAACACATAGCTTTTTAAACATCTGTGTCAGATAGCAGGTCTGAACTCGAAATGACTGTCACTGACTCACTGTCTGTTGTCGCACGGTGCCATGTCGATGTACAGTGTTCCGTCGTGGGACATCGAACTCGGTGTAGGCAGAGGTACAGAGCAAGGGGGGTGGGTGTGAAAGCTGAAAAGTGTCAGCACAGGAGACTCCACTGTTGTTGTCGCTTCTGCCGCCATTGTACCTCAGACTAGAAGGAGTCGGCAGGAACAGACCAGACGGGGAAGATGCTGCAGCTTCACCTGCCTTTTGCTGGCGATGCTCTTCAGCCCCTCTCCTGTCCCTGTTGACCTGCGACGAACCTTTTTTTCTCCTGAACACCGCACTGTGAGCTGGGGGTCGCGCGACAGGGGAACGGTCGGACATTGTTGTCAGCCTAAGAATCACCACGTCTGATTTTTTTGTCTGCCTTCAATTTGTGAACAATGACAAAGTCATGTCGCGCAGCGCGGCGTTCAGCGTATTTGTTGATTCGCGAGAAGGCCTTCAACGGGCATTGTACACGCTTTCTTGTGACAACGAGCAACATTTTTATCGGAGCTGTGAGAAAGTTCGTCTTGCTAGCAACCAGACAAGGAAGGAGGGAAGAGAGGAGAGAGACGAGAGAGAGGAGAGAGGAGAGAGGGAGAGAGAGAGAGAGAGGGGGGGGGAGAGAGAATCTAAACAAAGATGGCTGTGGAGAGAGAGAGAGAGAGAGAGAGAGAGAGAGGAGAGAGAGAGAGAGAGAGAGAAATCTAAACAAAAGATGGCTGTGGAGAGAGAGAGAGAGAGAGAGCGAGAGAGGAGAGAGAGAGAGAGAGAATCTTTGAAACGAAGATGGACGTTCTGTGGAAAGAAACATGAGACCAGCAGGAGGCTGGTAATCCTCATCACAGAGAACGCATTGCTTCCATCTCCTGCACCGCCTGCAGGTTTCCCCCTAAACCCTCTTGCTGCAGGCCGCTCAGTGTGTGTGTGTGCCTTGTGTCTGGTGGCAGAGGATGACCCTATATCAAAAGGTCCACCACTGCTGACGTGTGTGTGTGTGTGTGTGTGTGTGTGGTGTGTGTGTGTGTGTGTGAACGTTATGTCTTCACCCCATTTTTTTTTCATCCATTCCTTCCCCTTATCTAGTTCTCTTCCCTGCTCTCTCTCTCTCTCTCTCTCTCTCTCTCTCTCTCTCTCTCTCTCTCTCTGTCTGTTAGTGTCTCTCGCTCTCTCTCTCTCTCTCTCTCTCTCTCTCTCTCTCTCTCTCTCTCTCTCTCTCTCTCTCCCCCCCCCCCCCCCCCCATTCCCTTTCTATGAGAGAGTTGTGAACGGGGCATGTTCTGATGGCACATTCTACGGTGCGTTAGAGAGAGACAGAGACAGACAGACAGGCAGAGAGAGAGAGACAGAGAGAGAAAGAGATTGACTCTCTCTCTCTCTCTCTCTCTCTCTCTCTCTCTCTCTCTCTCTCTCTCTCTCTCTCTCTCTCTGTTCCCGGCCCACCCCACCGTGTTTTTCAAATGTCCTTTTTCTTAATTAATTAAGCGAAGCGAACATTTTTTTTGTTTTTTTTTTGTTTCGTTTGTATTTGTTTGTTTTTTCATATGAGCCCAATTCTAAATGATTGGCATAATTTGACTTTGTTTTAATTGAATTTACTTTTGTTTTGTTTTGTTTTATTTTATATGTTTGTTTGAAAGGCATACATGTTGATGCAGATTAGAAAACACGTCAGATATTTCACGCGATGAACGAAGGGAGGGGTAGGGAAGAATAGGACAGCTCGTTACCTTTCATGATTATGTAAGCAACTGTGCGCGCGCGCGCGTGCGTGTGAGTGCATTCATTTGTAAGTGTGTGCGTTCATGCGCTCGCGCGCGGACCACGTGTCTGTATATCTGTATGTGGTGTGTGCACGCGTGCATGCATGCGGTTGTGTGTGTGTGTGTGTGTGTGTGTGTGTGTGTGTGTGTGTGTGTGTGTGTGTGTGCGTGCGTGCGTGTGCGTGGCGTGTGTGCGTGCGTGCGTGCGTGCGTGCGTGTGTGTGTGTGTGTGTGTGTTTTGCGCGTGATCGCGCATGCGTGCGTGCGTGTGTGCCTGTGAGCACAATTATGTGTATGTATGTGTACTGTGATGCGTGCGCTCATTTCTGTGCGCGCCAATGAAGATTTGTTCATTTACCGTCAAAAACAACAACAACAACAAAAAGCTATGGAAATATGAGCTCCGCTTGACAGAGTAATCCTGATAATCAGGGGAATTAACCGGCATTTCCTGCCTCACACGTGTGACGTTTACAGGGGAGAGAAAAAAAAACTGTTGCACGTGCAGTCTACGTCAAGCCGTCTGGGAGTATCATCTTTTTTATTGGCATCCGCGTATGCTTATGATGCAAAAAAAAAAAAAAAAAAAAAAAAAAAAAGAGAGAGAGAGAGAGAGGAGAAGAGAAGAAGAACAAGAAGAAGAAGAAGCAAAAAATCGAGGGATACCCCAACCAGTTAAAAAAAAAATGAATTGAAATTTTTTTTAAAAAAAAGAGAGAAAAAATACAGACGCCTGGATCACTCGCACTAATTTGTTTGAAAATCTTTTTGAAGTCAAGGCGGTCACGGAAGCCGAAGGAGGGCTGGTAGAAACTGTTACGGTCATGTTAGAACAATCGGTTGGTGAATGGCGGTATACCTTGTAGTTTAGTGTGTTAGGGGAGTGGTGGTTTGGGGGTCTTCTTCTTCTTCTTCCTGTGTCGTCTTCATCGTTTTCATTTGTTGTAGTTGCTGTTGTCTCAGAAAGATATCGTCACCTTATTATTACTTCTTTTTGTTTTGAATCCAAAGCGAGGAGATGGCCATTTTGAGGTCAATATTAGGGTTGAACGTGGTTGAAGGATTGTGTGGGGATTCTTTGAGTTCAGTTTTCTTCATTGACGGCGAGGTGCAGCCATTGAGGCGGGAAAATGATGGCGTGCCATTTTCGCACTCAAACGCATTTAATTAGTGTGTGGGTGAGAGAGGGAAAGAGAGAGGGAGACAGACAGACAGACAGAGAGAGAGAACGCTTAATTGCGCGTGCATGTGAGAGAGAGAGAGAGAGAGAGAGAGTGTGTGTGTGTGTGTGTGTGTGTGTGTGTGTGTGTGTGTGAGAGAGAGAGAGAGAGAGAGCGCGCGTGTGTGTGTGTGTGTGTGTGTGTGTGTGTGTGTGTGTTTTTGGATAGTTCGTCCCGGGGACCCCACGATCAAATCCCTCGTGAGATGTCGATTCTAAACGTACTGTCCTGTAAAGTTTTGTTTGGACCAGCACAATCGAGTATGGGTCATCCTGGGACAGACAGACAGACAGACCAGCAGATTAGATGAAGAAAAGAAAGAATAGTCTGCTCATCAGTCGTGAGCCTGTGTGCAGAGTGATGGAAAGATTGTAAACAACCTACACAAAAGAACGCGCGTGTCTGCAACCTCGCTGGCACGCGTACCCGCGCGCACTCACATACATGCACGCGCGCGCGCGCACACATACACATTCACACTAGCGCCCGCCTGCGCGCGCGCGCACACACACACCCACACACACGCGCGCGCGCGCAGACATGCACGCACACACACGCGCGCGCTCACACAACACACACGCTCACACGCACACACACACACACACACACACACACACACACACACACACACACACACACACACACTCGCACACGCACACACTCGCACACACACGCACGCATACGCACGCTCTCACACACACACACACACACACACACACACACACACACACACACACACACACACAAGAAGACGACAATGGTGAAACGCAGCTATATAAATCTTAATTCCACTGTTGCAACGACCTACAAAAAGGTAGACTGTGTGTTTACTTTCCCCGGTAAATCCCCTCAAAGAGGAGCCGAGATTTCAGCGATAATCTTCAAAGGGGCAAGTACTCTCGAACGGGACATTTTCAGCATGAAACAATCTTTTACATGAAGATTTGTCAGTGTATGCACCCATCTTCACAGATCTATTCAGTCTCGACCGATCTTTGAAGGCACATCGTTTTTCTTGTCGAACGGTTAACATTCCGCTGTGTGCAGCATTCTGTGAAACGATATTTTCAGTGTTTTTAATTTTTTTTCCAGCAGAAAACGAATTGAAAATGGGCGATGTTAACGTGTTCGTCGAACGGTGAGAGTTTGTAATGACCCTTGCAGAGTTTTGGAGGAGGAAGAGAGGGATTTCAAGCATAATCTTTCAAAGAATGTTCATTTGTTTTTCTTTTTTTCCCTCCAGTTTGAAGTGAACCGTGCAGAACTTCGGTCATAAAAAAAAGGAGAGAGCAGCAGTGATGTTGAAAGGAATGCATTAGGCATTAATCATTGCTGTTCTTCCCTTTTTTTTCTTCTTTTTCTTTTTCCTTCTTTTTTTTTCTTTTTCTTCTTTCTTCTTTTTTTTTTTTTTTCTTCTTCTTCTTGTTTGCTGTTTTTTTGTTGTTGTGTAGCAGCAGCAGCAGCAGCAGCAGCAGCAGTAGCAGTAGTTGTAGTAGTATCATCATGATAGAAGTAGTAGTAGTAGTAGCAGCAGCAGCAGCAGCAGTAGTGGTGGTGGTAGTAGTAGTAGTAGTAGTAGTAGTAGGAGGAGGAGGAGGAGGAGGAGGAGGAGAGTAGGAGTAGAATCATAGTGGTAGTAGTAGAATCGTAGTAGTAGTAGTATCATCATGATAGCAGCAGTAGTAGTAGTAGTATCATGATAGTAGTTGTAGTAGTAGTAATATTGAGAGTACTTAACATGGAGCCTGTCCTTGGAAGCAGACCAAGTTCTAAGCGCTTTACAATCCCACACTTTTACACAACCGGCTGCCTACCTGGGTAAAATTTATAGAAAGACTGCACGATGACACTGATCATATACCGATCGATCATTACTGCAAACATTCAATCGAAAGGGAGATTCGGGCAGTAAGCTTCAAAGAGACATTTCAGTGTGTGATAGTTCCAGCTAATGAGAGAGTCGGTAAGGAGAGTTCGGCAACAACTCTCAGTCTGCAACAGTTCCAGCAGATTAGGTGCCCGAGGGAAGATACCATCGACAATCTTCGAAAAAGAATATTTTTAGTGTGTCGTTTTATTCCCACGGAAATTCAGTGGAGGGGGAAGATAGCGGCGGTGATCTTTAAAAGAGACATTTTCAGTGCCGGTTGATTTATTCTGGCAGAAGCTGTGTCGAGACACTTAATCTCCCAGACGAATTGCGTAGACTTTCGTCTCTGAGTGAGTGAGTGAGTGTGTGTGTGTGTGTGTGTGTGTGTGTGTGTGTGTGTGTGTGTGTGTGTGTGTGTGTGTGTGTGTGTGTGTGTGTGTGTGTGTGTGTGTGATGGAGAGGTGAGATGATTTGTGTGTTCTGGCGTGTATGCGCTTTAATATTAGATCTTGGAACTTTCTGAAGATACGGAAAGAAGATAACAGAAAAATAACAGAGAGAGAGAGAGAGGGGGGGGGGGGTGGGAAAGAGGTGCAAAGAGAGGAGGAGAGAGTAAAGGGGAAAAAGAGGGAGACAGAGAGATAGGCATGCAGATGAAAGGGAAAAAAAGGGGGGAGACAGACAGACAGGCTTGCAAACGGAGACAGACGGACAGACAGACGGGGCAGACCGTAACAGACAGGAGACAGAATGACAAGAGTGAGACAGAAGGAGAAGTTAACGGGGAAAGATGGAGCCGAGGGAAGGAGCGGGGCATGGGGGCCTGGCTTCTGCAGCTCGTAATGACCGTAATCAGGGGGGAATTACCTTCGTTTCCTGCCTGCCGCGCGCAAAACGGCTTCAAAGCTGTGCGCATGTGCGGCGTCGGCCGTTTCTCGCGCCTCCCTCCCCAAAGATCATCTTTAATTGACATCTGGATTAGATCCCCGCATGCCTTCGCTGGCGCGTGCAAAAAATAAAATATGTTTTTCTTTAAAAAAGAAAAAAAAATCCACACCCATTCGCGCCTTCTTTCCTTCGCGGCTACCCCTCCCATGTCCCCCCCCCCCTCCCCCCCCCCCCCCCCCCCCCCCCCCCCCCCCCCCCCCCCCCTCATCTCTGCTCTCCCCGTAATCTCCTTCCTTACCGCTCCCTCCCTCCTCACCCCCCCTCCCTCCCCCCCCGTCCCCAAACACCCCCCACCTCAGCTATGTTTGTTACTACCCTCACCGCTTCCCCAGATGAGAGAGAGAGAGAGAGAGAGAGAGAGAGAGAGAGAGAGAGAGAGAGAGGAGAGAGAGAGAGGTGATGGGGTATATGGCTGAACAATTAAAACTCGAGTGTCTTGAAACTCGTGATCGTCTAGAGGTGGAAAGTGAAGGCACTTGGGGTAAAATGGAGAAAGGAGAAATGTAGGAAGCATATTTTTCAGTGTTTGCCTATGTCGTTGATTATTTTCTCCCTAGCTCTGAATTAGTGAAGAGTCGAGTGATATTCTGTAGCTTGTCAAGATGTATTTATTCAGTTAGCTTTGTTACATC
>JADBJO010002899.1:17500-20000 GCA_016801955.1 Conus betulinus | reverse complement strand
ACTGCTGCTGTTACTACTCGATCACCGCTACTATTGTTTGCTGCTGCTGCGTATTAACTCTGATAACAACTACCGCAACAATAACAATAAAACGCAGCCACCACTGCATCTAACCGTTACTTTATCATTACAACTGCTACTGCTTCTGCAGATACCACTGCTATTGTTACTTACTGGCTGCTGCTGCCACGCCGCTGCTGCTACTACCACTGCTGCTGCTGCTGCTGCTGCTATGCACACAACACAACTGATAGTCCACTAGCACAAACCTATATGACCAATAATACTCGGTCCCAACAAGAAAGGGGGTGGGGGGGGGGTGGGGGAGGGGGGGGAGGAGTGTAACATCACTTGACCAGCGACAATGACAATTCTCTTTCCTCCCCCTCCTCCCTCCCCCCTCCCTCCCTGCCCCCCCCTCCTCCTCCAGGTGGCAAAATCTTTGCCGCCAGTTGTATTGTAACTCCTCCCTCGTCGATGAGATCTTTGCCGGCCGGCTTGAGAGATCGTCTGGGCTCAGCCCTCCTCCTCCTCCTACGGCTCTCGTCCCGCCTCCCGCTCCTGCCCCTTGGTCCCTCCTACAGGTTGCCTCAGGAGGCTGGACCCTGGCCCCCCAGCAGTTCGCGGCCGGAGGGGAGAGAGAGCGTTGTGGCTTCACTCCTCCTAATCTTGAGAGACCTGGAGCCAGAGAAATCCCCCTCTCCGGAGCCTCCCGGCCTCTCCCCCTGCCTCCCCCGACCCTTCCTGAGACTCGCGCAGGTCCAGCCGCAGCCAGGGCCGTGGGCGCGGGTGTCACGAGAGGCCCAGAGGAGAGACAGGGGTGAGGGGGAGTTTCAGGGAGGAGGAGGAGATAGGCCAATACAATCAACTAGGAGGCCCTCGGGCACACCATCGAACGCGTGGCCAGAGAGACGGAAGAGGGGAAGAGAGGGGCCCAGCCGGACTACCTCTGAGATCGGATCCTGGAGGAACTCGAGAGGGCAGTGCTGGACAAGCCTCTGACCTGTGCTGGGCCAGCACAAGTGGGGAGAGTGGGAGAGAGAGAGGAGAGAGAGAAGACTGGAGACCATGAGAATGCCAGGTGGGAGAGGAAATTAGTGTAGAGATTGGGGTGAGTAAAGGGTTTGAAGACAGGAGAGAGAGTATGTGAGAGAGAGGAGAGAGAGGTGGGAGAGAGGAGCTTATGAGAAGAGAGAGAGAGAGGGACGAGAGTGCAGTGAGAGGAGAGAGAGGATGACGAGAGACAAGAGAGAGAGAGAGTTATGTGTGTGGTGGCTGTTTGTTGTGTGTTGGTGTGAGACTAGAGAGAGAAGAGCATACGTAGAGAGCTGAGAGAGAATACGTCTGATGAGTGAGAGAACCTAGAGAGGAAGAACAGAAAGAGAGAACTGCGAGCGTTAGAATTATGTTGTGTAATGTGTGAGAGACCAGAGAGTATGGTGAGAGCCGCCGAGATGTTTGTGTGTGTGTGCTATGAGACAGAGAGAGAGAGATGAGAGAGACTGCAATGTGTGTGTTTGTGAGAGAGGAGAGAGAGACATAGATAGAGGAGAGAGAGAAATGTGGTGTGTGTGTGGTGTGAACAGCAGTCACTTGACCAGAGACAGAGACATTCGTCTTCCTCCCCTCCTCTCCTGAAGAGAGAGGAGGCCCAGTTATCCTGTTTGTGTGTGTGTGTGAGAGGAGAGAGATCAGAGATACGAGGAGAGAGAGAGAGAAATGGGTCTTGTGTTGTGTCCTAACTGATAGAAGAGCTAGAGATTCTGAGAGCAGGTTCCAGACTGGGGTGGTGTGGGTAGAGGAGAGAGAGAGCTGGAGAGGCCGCTGTCCCACTGTGTGTTGTGAAGAGAGGACAGAGAGGAGAGAAGAGAGAGAAGGAGGGCTCGCTGCACCTGTGTGTGTGCTGGCTAGCACAGACTCGAGCAGAGACAGAGAGAGAATGGCATCTGTCTGCAGGTAGTGTCGGAGTGTGAGAGGAGGAAGATGAGAGGAGAGAGAGAATAGAGGTTGGGGTGTGGTTTGTTGGGTGGAGGGAGTGGAAAAGAGAAGAGAGAGAAGAGAGAGAGGGACGTGTGTGTGTGTGTGGTGGGTCTGTGATGTGAGAGGTGGAGAGTGAGAGAGGGAAAGAGAAATGGTGTCTGTGGTGGTGAAAAGGTGAGCGATAGAGAGACGAGAGGAGAGAATGGTTGGGTGTGTGTGAGAGAGGAGAGAGAGAGAGAGAGAGAGATTGAGAGAGAGATTGAGGGAGGAGAGAGTTAGAGAGAGAGAGAGGGAGGGATTTTGATGGGGTGGGAGGTCAGGAGAAGAGAGGAATGCAGAGAAAGATGAGGGGGTGGGTGTCTGTGTATGGTGTTGGAGAGAGAGAGAGAGGAAGAGAGAGAGAGGAGAAAGAGATGGTTGGTGGTGTGTGTGTGAGAGAGAGAGAGTAGAGCAGAGAGAAAAGACAGATTGTGTGGTGTGGGGTGAGGAGAGAGAGAGAGAGGAGAGGAGAGACTGATGA
>JADBJO010002899.1:0-12500 GCA_016801955.1 Conus betulinus | reverse complement strand
CAGCCTTAACCTTGTTATTGCTTTTTTATGTTGTATCGTTCAATGATATTCACATCAACAAGAAATCGTCATTCGTCATTGATCACCATCCAGCGCCCCACATTGTCATTACAGAAATCGTGTATCCTAATCATTTCCATTACCGCGGTCACGCTTCTTTTCCGTGAGCAGGACATCATCTCGGATCACAAATAGACAAAAGCATGTCTTGACCATCATCATCATCATCATCATCATCATCATCATCATCATCATCATCATCATCATCACGTGAAGGAGAGCTGTTGTCATTTTGTCAGGATTATCATCACCATCATCATCCATATTTCCTCGTGAGTTCAATACGCCAATCAGGGCCGCATCCAAACCAACAAGAATTCGTGAAACCCATCGCTAAAATCATCATGATCGCTGTCATCCTTATTCTCAAGAGAATTTTTTATTTCTTTTTTCTTTTTTTTTTTTTTGTTTATTATTTTATTTTTTTTTTTATTTTTTTTTTGGCCAGCGCACCAACCAGGAACACACATCCAGTCCGACAAAAGTGTGTGTGTGTCATTCATTTAACGTCTTTCCACTAATCGTGATATTAGACGATATAATCCTACAAGCTAGAATCATCCTCATCCTCGTCGTGATGTTTTCTGCTGCTGCAAGCCACATCCCTCTAGGACTTGATTTCCAGGCGAAGAAGATGGGCGTTTATCTGTAAGCGGAACCACCCTCATCCTGGTGACCTTGTTGCAGCACATCAACCAGGAGCACATCCAGGCCAACAAGAAGTCGTTCGTGTGCCGGTGGAGGGAGTGCAGCCGGGAGGAGAAGCCGTTCAAGGCTCAGTACATGCTGGTCGTTCACATGAGGCGGCACACACTGGGAGAAAAGCCCCACCGATGCACGGTGAGTGCCAGTGTGTTGTGCTGGCATGGAGGGGGGGGGGGGGGGGGGAAGTCCCCACCGATGTACGGTGAGTGCCAATGTTGTGTGTGGCATGGTGGGGAAAAAAAAAACCCCACTGATGTACGGTGAGTGCCAGTGTGTGTGACATGGAGGGGGGGGGGGGGGGGGGCGAGGGAAAAGCCCCACTGATGTACGGTGAGTGCCTGTGTTGTGTGGCATGGAGGGGGGGGGGGAAGCCCCCCACGATGTACAGTGAGTGCCAATGTTGTCCTGGCGTGGGGGTTGGGGGGGGGGGGGGAGCCCCACCGATGTACGGTGAGTGCCTGTGTTGTGCTGACATGGAGGGGGGAAAGCCCCCACCGATGTACGGTGAGTCCCAGTGTGTTGTGCTGGCATGGGGGGGAAAAGCCCCACCGATGCACGGTGAGTGCCAGTGTGTTGTGCTGGCATGGGGGGGGGGGGGGGGGGGGGAAGCCCCACCGATGTACGGTGAATGCCAGTGCTGTGCTGGCATGGGGGGGAAAAGCCCCACCGATGTACGGTGAGTCCCAGTGTGTTGTGCTGGCATGGGGGGGAAAGCCCCACCGATGTACGGTGAGTGCCAGTGTGCTGTGCTGGCATGGGGGGAAAGCCCCACCGATGTACGGTGAGTGCCAGTGTGTTGTGCTGGCATGGGGGGGGGGGGGGGAAGCCCCACCGATGCACGGTGAGTGCCAGTGTGTTGTGCTGGCATGGGGGGGAAAAGCCCCACCGATGCACGGTGAGTGCCCAATGTTGTGCTGGCATGGAGGGGGGGGGAAGCCCCACCGATGCACGGTGAGTCCCAGTGTGTTGTGCTGGCATGGGGGGGGGGGGGGGAAAGCCCCACCGATGCACGGTGAGTGCCAGTGTTGTGCTGGCATGGAGGGGGGGGGGGAAAGCCCCACCGATGCACGGTGAGTGCCAGTGTGTTGTGGCTGGCATGGGGGGGGAAAGCCCCACCGATGCACGGTGAGTCCCAGTGTGTTGTGCTGGCATGGGGGGGGGGAAGCCCCACCGATGTACGGTGAGTGCCAGTGTGTTGTGCTGGCATGGGGGGAAAAGCCCCAACCGATGCACGGTGAGTGCCAGTGTATTGTGCTGGCATGGGGGGGGGGGGGGGGGGAAGCCCCACCGATGCACGGTGAGTGCCAGTGTGTGTTGTGCTGGCATGGAGGGGGGGGGAAGCCCACCGATGCACGGTGAGTGCCAGTGTGTTGTGCTGTGCTGGCATGGGGGGGGGGGGGGGGGGGGAGCCCCACCGATGCACGGTGAGTGCCAATGTTTGTGCTGGCATGGGGGGGAAAAGCCCCACCGATGCACGGTGAGTGCCAGTGTGTTGTGCTGGCATGGGGGGGGGGGGGGGGGGGGAAGCCCCACCGATGTACGGTGAGTGCCAGTGTGTTGTGCTGGCATGGGGGGGGGGAAAGCCCCACCGATGCACGGTGAGTGCCAGTGTGTTGTGCTGGCATGGGGGGAAAGCCCCACCGATGTACGGTGAGTGCCAGTGTGTTGTGGCTGGCATGGGGGGAAAAGCCCCACCGATGCACGGTGAGTGCCAGTGTGTTGTGCTGGCATGGGGGGGAAAGCCCCACCGATGTACGGTGAGTGCCAGTGTGTTGTGCTGGCATGGAGGGGGGGGGGGGGGGATGGGGAGCCCCACCGATGTACGGTGAGTGCCAGTGTGTTGTGCTGGCATGGGGGGAAAGCCCCACCGATGTACGGTGAGTGCCAGTGTGTTGTGCTGGCATGGGGGGGAAAGCCCCACCGATGTACGGTGAGTGCCAGTGTGTTGTGCTGGCATGGAGGGGGGGGGGGGGGGGAGGGGAAGCCCCACTGATGTACGGTGAGTGCCTGTGTTGTGTGCTGGCATGGGGGGGGGGGGAGGCCCCACTGATGTACGGTGAGTGCCTGTGTTGTGCTGACATGGGGGGGGGGGGGGGGGGGCGGGGGGAAGCCCCACTGATGTACGGTGAGTGCCTGTGTTGTGTGCTGGCATGGGGGGGGGGGAGCCCCCACTGATGTACGGTGAGTGCCAATGTTGTCCTGGCATGGGGGTGGGGGCATGGGGGAAGCCCCACTGATGTACGGTGAGTGCCAATGTGTTGTGCTGGAATGGGGGGGGGGGGGGGGGGGGGGAGGGAGCCCCACTTATGTACGGTGAGTACCAGTGTGTTGTGCTGGTATGGGGGGCGGGGGGGGGGGGGAGCCCCCACCGATGTACGGTGAGTGCCTGTGTTGTGCTGGCATGAAGGGGGGGGGGGGGGGGGAAGCCCCACTGATGTGCGGTGAGTGCCAATGTTGTGCTGGCATGGTGCGGGGAAAAGCTTTGTTGTCGGTTTGTATCCTTGCAGTGTTGCGAGTGTTTGGGGTGGGACGAGTCATACTGCGGTTGTTGTTCCTGCTTCTTAGTTTTTGTACTCCCAGTTCTTATAGAACAGGGAGTGCTTTAGAATGGGAACGAAAAAAATGCTCTGTGTGTGTGTGTGTGTGTGTGTGTGTGTGTGTGTGTGTGGGGGTGTGTGTGGGAGTCCGTCCGTCTGTCCAGACAAAACTACTGGGCCGATCTTTCTGAAAATTTGTAGGTATGTTCATTATGTGTCACGAATAATGCCCGATGTTTTACTTTACCATTATAGCCGTTACTGACGGCTGTAACGGCCTGTAACGGTTTTTCTCTTCTTTATGGAATATCTCAGAAAGTACTTGGCTGATCTTTGTGAAAATTAGCATGTATGTTCATTGTGGGTCACGGATGATGCCCGATGTTTTAGTTACCGTTATAGACGTTACTAACGACTGTAACGGCCTGTAACGGTTTTTCTTCTTCATGGAATATCTCAGAAAGTACTTGGCCGATCTTTGTGAAACTTAGCATGTATGTTCATTATGGGTCACGGATGATGCCCGATGTTTTAGTTTACCGTTATAGCCGTTACTAACGGTTGTAACGGCCTGTAACGGTTTTTCTTCTCCATGGAATATCTCAGAAAGTACTCGGCCGATCTTCTGAAAATTAGTAGGTATGTTCATTATGGGTCACGAATGATGCCCGATGTTTTAGTTTACCGTTATAGCCGTTACTAACGGCTGTAACGGCCTGTAACGGTTTTTTCTTCTTTATGGAATATCTGAGAAAGCACTTGTCCGATCTTTCTGAAAATTAGCAGGTATGTTCATTATGGGGATCACGGATGATGCCCGATGTTTAGTTTACCGTTATAGCCGTTACTAACGGCTGTAACGGCCCGTAACGTTTTTCCTTTTTTATGGAATGTCTCAGAAAGTACTTGGCCGATCTTTCTGAAAATTAGTAGGTATGTTCATTATGGGTCACGGATCATGCCCGACGTTTTTTAGTTTACCGTTATAGCCGTTACTAACGGCTATAACGAACCATAACGGTTTTTCTTTTTTTGGAATATCTCAGAAAGTACGTGGCCGATCTTTCTGAAAATTTGTAGGGTATGTTCATTATGGGTCACGGATGATGCCCGATGTTTTAGTTTTACGTTATAGCCGTTACTAACGGCTGCTATAACGGCCCCTGACGGTTTTCTTCTTTATGGAATATCTCAGAAAGTACGTGGCCGATATTTCTGAAAATTTGTAGGTATGTTCATTATGGGTTACGGATGATGCCCGATGTTTAAGGTTACCGTTATAGCCGTTACTAACGGCCCATAATGGTTTTTCTTCTTGATGGAAAATCTCAGAAGTTCTTGGCCGATCTTTCTGAAAATTTGTAAGTATGTTCATTATAGGTCACAGATGATGGCCGATGTTTACCAGAATAGCCATTACTAACGGTACACCAGCCCAAGACGGTTTAAGTGGGAAAAAAAATACTCCTAGAGACTGAACATGTGGGCAATGGTACCAACCCACTACGAACCTCGGGGCTAAGTTAAAAACGGCTGAACAGCGACCAGCCGTGGTAAGAAACAGCAGCAGCAGCAGCAGCAACAGCAGAAGAAGAAGAAGAAGAAGAAGAAGAAGAAGAAGAAGAAGAGGTGAGGTGCTCCTAACATACGGTGTTGGTTTAGTTTCTCCTCCCTCAGCATGCCATGAATAGAACGCAGGAAAAAGAAAACGACCCACTCCGTGAATAGGTCTGGTTCCATACATTGTTAAAAACAAACAACAACAACAACAACAACAACGACAACAACAACAACAACAACGACAGTCTCAGTAACAGGAAATCATGCTCAACGGCATTTTCGTACATTCACCCACACACACTCCCCCACTTAAAAGAGATGCTAGAATCTGTTTCATTTCAACCTGGGTCGATGTTATTCTAGATACACACACACGCACACGCACACGCACACGCACGCACGCACGCACGCACGCACGCAGTGTTTTCAGTTCAACCTGGGTCGATGTTATTCCAGATAAATACACACACACACACACGCACACGCACACGCACGCACGCACGCACTCACAAACGCACGCGCTCAAACTCTCACGCACGCTTAGTCAATAACTCACATGCACACAAATACATGCGCACGCGCGTTTAGTGTAATCTGCCCTTTCCAAGCAGTATATATTCACATGACTCGCTTTGAGAAATGGGAAATTTCCGTTACAAGAAAATAGACCGTTACAGACGGCCATAGCAAGACACAAAAGCATAATCTGCCGACTCGTCTCATCAAATACAGCTTTAAGGTGTAAGCTACAAGGCAGCGTGCGTTTGTATTAATGAAAAATGTAAAGCATACACAATTACGTGAATTGAAGAATCGGAAAGTGTTATTTGTTCTCCGCAGTCTACAGTCACATGACTCGCTTTGAGAAATAGGAAATTCCCGTTACAAGTAATAGACCGTTAAAGGCGGCCATAACAAGCAAAAGCATAATCTGCCATCTTGTCTTATCAAATTCAGCTTTAATGTGTAAACTAAAAGGCAAAGCACGTTTGTATTAATGAAAAATGTAACGCGTATACAATCACGTTAACTAAAAAAAATCGAAAAAACTTTATTTGTTCTTCCAAAATGTGAAATTTGATATGTTTTTATTATGTGCAATTTTTCTAAAGCTGGTTTTAATATATGTAAAGCTTTGTCAGTTATGTATATCTATTCCTCGCATAAGGCAGTAGGTGGTCCGAACTGGACTGTGGGTTATCGTATTTGTCAGAGATGATTTATACACTCAAATCCCCCACGGACCTAAACGTTGACTACCTACTACTTTTTGGTTCTTTAAAAGCTCTTTAAAAAAAAAAAAAAAGGTATATCTTCTTTGCCTCCTGCCCTTATTTTTTCTTTTTTTGAATAGGGTGGCATGGAAACACTCTAAAAATGGTAAAGAAGTTACCGGTTTACCAAAAAGACTGTCAGACAAGCAATACGATTTGTGTCGAGTGCCACAGTTTTTAAAGAAATACAGTAATTTCACCATGTCCAATGCAACTAGTTTCTCTGTTCTTCAATAGTGTCTCTGCACTAGAGGTGTATCTGATGAAGTTGGAAGCAGTCCTTTGAATGGTGTCTTCATTTCAGCACATTTTCCAGTGTTGCGTGGTCATATTTTTCCAGTTTTGGACACTTCGTTTAAGCGTATAGTAGAGGAGTTAAAGAGTGTATATAATACAATCTTATGTTGTATCTTATTTGTAAGCGGCATCATATTAATGATTGAATTTGGTTACGATGAGTATGTGTTTGTTCAAATGTGTTGGGGGGAAAAAAAAAAAAAAATCCCTAAAGTTAAGTTAAGTTAAAGGAAAGTAATATTCCAACTGGGCTTTGTAATAAATGTTTGCAAATTAAACACATGAAAAAATAGTTATTCAACATGTAAGGCAAGTTCAGTGAAGTCGATCCATCAGATAAAATTTCAGCACCTTCCCTTTGCACTACTTTTTTTTTTTCTTGCACAGTCCAGTAACAGATGACTTACACTGAGAGGTTCCCCACACATACATGAGACATTTTTGCAGTATTTAGTTCGAGGTGAATTTAATCGCATGCGATGAATTAAGCTTTCTACGTCTCTGGAAATTGGAGTTTTTGATTTTTCTAAATTGTGTTTTAGGGTTAATATCAGGGCTTGGTTTAACACACATTTTTTATAATAAAGACAATCTGTATTTTTCAATAAATGTTTAAATCTGTCGTTTGATGCTTTATTTATCAGTGCATAACATTCTGACACATCCAGATCTATACTGAATGAAGTTGTGCCTTCAATGTTGCGAGCTGCTCTTCGAGCAGCTTGGTCAACTCTCTCATTGGATGAAATGCCGCAGTGAGAGGGCACCCAGCAAAAAGTAATATTGACTCTCTTCATTGATAGAAGATGCGTTACGTAATTTATTTCCGTTATTATCTCATCACGAATCTTTGAATTTGGAGATTTAAAAGCAGAAAGCGCTGATCTAGAATCACTACAAAGTAGAAGTTGACAATTTTTAGTGGAAGAATTTAGAATATACTTTAGAGACATTAGAATTGCTACTAGTTCTGCGGTAAAAATCGACAAATTTTTCCCAAGGTGATACAATTTCTCCACTTTTAAGGTTTGTATGTATGATAAAAGCTGCGCCAGTGTTACGATCATCTAGTACTGAACCATCCGTAAAAACTTTCAAGTGATCTTTATACACATTTTCCAAATGGCAATTTACATCGTTTTTAAGAAGGTTTGGAGAATCGTTTTTTACTTAGTACAGTGTAATTTGTATCAAATTTAGCTTTGTTTTGTTCCCATTTGGGAATGGGTGTATAGAAGGGGCTCGAGGCGATTTTTGTTTTGATTTATATTTGATTCTTTCAATAGAGTAGAAGTATATGTCTGAATGGATAAAGTTGATTTTATGCCTCTAGCTCTTTTTGCGAAATCTGTTTCTGAATTTAAGGATACTTCTTTAGCACAAAAAGTATTTTGTGAAGAGTTCTTTAAAACAAATTTAGATGCAGACGCTTTTCGAAACTCATTGAGAGGCAAAACTCCGATTTCATGGTATGTTCCCATGTTACATGTATGTATAGGACTCCAAGTGCCAGTTTATACGATTTGCAGTCTATACTTTGTAATTTATTGAGTAGTGTTGCGGGGCACTAAAGAATACTTCTTGGGCATAAATTAATCTAGACCGCACAAGCGCAGAAGATAGTAATGTTAAGGTATCTTTGTCTTGTCCCCACTTTTGTTTGCTTATGATTTTTAAAAGTTAAAACTTTTCTCGCTTTATTCAAAATGTATTCAATATGTAGATTCCATGAAAGCTTTGAAGTTAGATAAACGCCTAGAAATTTTACAGAACTAGCGTATTGTAGTACTGACCCGTTCAGAGTAAATTGAGGAAGTTTCTCAGGGTCATATCCAGAGTTAAAAAGCATTAAATTCGTTTTTTTTCTGCTGAAAGTGAAAGTCCATTTTCATGTAAAAAGTCATTGATTTTGTTTAGTTCATGTTGATATTTTATTTTTATGTAATTGACAGATCTTAATGGAGTCTTTCTTTTCATAGTGACCTTCATCCACAAACATAAGTCATCGGCGAATTGTGCTAATATTACATCTTTTGATAATCCTTTTGTTATATCTGCAGTTAAAATTGAAAAAATCGGAGATAGTACTGATCCCTGTGGAAGTCCCATTCTAATGATCTAGTGCTAGAATATGTATGCTCTATTCTTGTTTGAATCACTCTATTTTCAAAAAAAACTTTTTTATGTAGTTATACATTGTTCCACTTACACCAATGGTTTTGAGTTTGTACATGAGCCGTTTGTGCCATACTTTTCATATGCTTTTTTTATATCAAAAAAAGTTGCGAGGATGTTTTTTTCCGTCTCGCAAATTGTTGTTTAACTTGAGTCGTTAGTTTAACTAGGTGTTCTACTGATGATCTTCCTTTTTGAAAACCAGCTTGGTTAATTGGGATTACTTGGTGTGTGTTACAAAAATATGTTAACCTGTTTAGAACAATTTTTCCATCAGTTTGCACATATGAGACGTTAGGGCGATTGGTCGGTAGCTGTTTATATCAGATCGAGGTTTTCCCTGTTTGTGAATGGGAATAATTATAGAATGTTTCCATACAGAAGGCAAATTTCCCTCATTCCAACATTTTTTTTTAATTAAAAAAGGAATATGAAATGTTTTACATTCGGAGGGATATGATGTAACATTTCATTTGAAACGCCATCTAAGCCTACTGATGTCTTTTTATTTCCTATATTACTGAGACATTCTTCCACTTCTTGTAATGTTATGGGAACATTCAGGTAATGGTCTCTATTACAGGGTCAGGGTCGTTGTAAATGGCTTTTCTTTCCTCTTGCTCTCTGTGTTGTTTTTTTCTGCTGTTAGACTGTCTGTGCTGCTATTTTTTGAAAATATGTTGGCGAATGCTTCAGCTTTGTCTGAGTTGGAGGGGAAATCAGAGTTAGGGAGCTTGATCGGACATGTTGGTAGAGATACTCCGTTTTTCATTATTCTTAGATTTGCCCACACCTTTTGATAATCTTTGAAACTATTTACTTCATTTTTTACAAAAGTTTGACCAGTATTGTCGTTTAGCTTGTGCCGTCACTTTGTTAAAATGATTTTTGGCCTTTTTTTTTTCTCAAGCAGTTTTGAATTACGTTCTTCTCCTTTACTTCGTAAGTACGCTCTTAGTTTTACGTTTTTCTCCTTTTTAGCTTGTTCGCAATTTCGTTCCACCAGACATTACCCGTGTGTTTATTTAAGTTTGGCTTGATTACTTTTATTCTGGGTATTGACTGATTTGCAGCAGATAGCATGGCTTTTTGAAATTTACAATACAATTCATCAACAGTTAGGTAGTTGAATTCATTCATGTCGACGTTAAACGATTTAAGTAAGTTTGTGAAGCTGTCCCAGTTAGCTAATTTATAGTTATATTTTGGTACCTTTTCTTGCGACATGTCTTTTGGTTCAGGCCTTATAGATTTAAAAGTGGTGATAATGGGGATATGATCACTGTTCAGAGTGTCATTTAAGGTCTGCCAGTCACATAGAGGTGCTAGATCTGGAGATGTTAAGGTTAAATCTATTGCACTGGGCTTGTGATTGGGGTTTATCGGGAACACGTTTATTCTCCCGTCATTTAAAAGATATAATGGCGAGTCAACAATGTTCTCAACGAAACGACTGCTAGTAATTAATTGACAGTCTTTATCCCAGAAATGGCGAATGAGCATTAAAATCACCAGTAATTATGAACTTGTTATTCTGATCTGATTTTAGGTGTAGCGATCGAAGCCATTCGGTATTTATCTCATTAGGCCCTCGAGGTAAGTATATCGACACTACAGTGAATGTGGTGTCAGTGTTTATTTGGACCCTGACTGCACAGGAATAGGCATCTTGTAAGTCTGGTGGAACAGGACTAGTACATGGGTAATACTTCTCTCCTTCTTTTATGTAAATAGCAACGTTGGTTTTATCTTCTGTGGCTCCTTGCTGGGTAATGGGTGGAAAATAGTAGCCACTGAGTTTAGGTAACCTATTCCTCTTCACATTGAGAGACTGCAAAGCCAATACATTATATTTTTCTTCGGCAAGGTGTTGGGTTAGCTGATCAAGACTAGTCCACTGGAAAACTTTAAAAGAAACGTTATTTAACATGGAAATTTAACTCTCTTTAGACCAACTACGAGAAAAATCTCAAGATCTAGATCTAAATCTAATTGTTCACGTTTACAAAGTGTCAAAATGGATAACAAATTATGTGTAGAGTAGTACACTACGTATACTTTTTTTACACAAGTGGTGGTATTACAGTCAGGATGAAGTGGATGCTGAAGATTTATAAGTTCTTGTTTCACCAGTCATATAAGACACTAAATCTATTACTCCAAGGGGCACGGTTGTAGTAGGGTCGCTCCAGAAACGGCTCGTAGTACCGAGGTGGTTGATACCGTGATGGCCTCGCCGCTTTCCGGGGTTTCTTCCAAAGCAGACCCCTGATGTGACGGCCGATGTTCCTGGCCAGGACGCTGGCTCCAAGATTGGTAGGGTGCAGGCCGTCACGGAGATGCCAGGAGTCTGGATGCAGGTTGTTATGGCTGATGAGACTGATGTTGGCGTCTTCATTTAGTTCAGACGTAACAAGCGCATTGAAGAGATCTCTCTTGATGTTTAATTGAGGATCTGTCACTGGTGCTACTTTACTAATAATCACTTTGAGGCCAGGGTTTTCTTTTGTAATGTTTCTGACACACTTTGTAAGATCTTCACTGCATTTAGTAGGAGATGAGTGCTTTAGATCGTTAATGCCACAGTGAATGACAAGTGCTTCTTGACCTTGATGTGCAGCGTTGAAGGTTTCCTTCACATCTTTGATTCTGCAAGTTTTGCGTTGGTCAGCTTTGAATCCGTACGAGTCGCCAAGTCGTTTGCCATTTACTTTGTTGGAGCCTCTTCTTCGTTACCATGAGCCATGACGTACTGATGAATTTACTTTGACGTATGGTTCTCTGACGTCACTTTGCTGTTCTAGAACTGTTTTTTCCAGACTATCGTTTTTTGTTGTTTCTTCGCTTTTGGGTGGTCTTCGTTGGTTGAAAGCCTCTCTTGGGCTGCTCTACGGGTGAAGAAGACAACCCGGAGCTGACGACTTCAGCATAAGAGGTGTAGATATGCTGTTCGGTCTGCGTGCCGACACTAGCCATTGTCGTCTTTTTGTTTTGTGTCAGATCAGGCCGTTGACTTTCATTTTTTTTTACTAGTTTTTCTAATACAGAAATCCGAGTGCATAAACTTTGGATGGTTATTTTGAGATCGGAAATTGCATGTGTCACTTGCCTGGAATTGTAAGATTGCTCAGATGTATTAGATGAGCACTGATGCCTGGTGGACCTGAAGGCCGTTGAGTTGAAGGCAACGAAGCGCCCTGCTCCCTTCAGCCTTGGTTCACTGCCTTTCTTTAGAGACTTTCTGTGACCGCGGCTGTTGGAGCCCCAATCAGGGTCGCCAAGGCTGACGATCCCCGAGTCCAGGCTTTCCTGTGGACACCCTGGTCATTTTTTAAAAGATTTCACAAAATTTTCAGCAGGCCACTTCTTCAGTTGTCACTTGTACTTCATGTTTTCACTCTTTTGCAAGAGAAGCTCTGTGATTTTGTTCTTATAGAACAGGGAGTACTTTTAGAATGAACGAGAAAATGCTCTTGTTGTGTGTGTGTGTGTGTTCCACTCGCTCCAGACAACAACGACTGGGCCGATCCTTTCTGGAAAAATTTGTGCGTATATCCTTTTTGGGTCAAGGACGATGCCCGATGTTTTTAGTTTACCGTTATAGCCGTTACTAAGGGCTGTAACGGCCTGTAACGGTTTTTCTTCGTTATGGAATATCCCAGAAAGTATTTGACCGATCTTGTGAAAACTTAGCGGGTATATTCCTATGGACCTACGATGATGCCTGATGTTGTTTCAGTAACCGTTTATAGCGTTATTAACGTTTCTGTGACGGCCCCTAGTCGTTTGTTCTCTTTATGGAATATCTCAGAAAGCACTTTGGTCGATCTTCTGACATATTTGTTTTACTACTTGTAGGTAGTTCATTATGGTCACAGATGATACCAATGTT
>JADBJO010002898.1:270000-272500 GCA_016801955.1 Conus betulinus | reverse complement strand
ACAGAGTGATGCATCAAACCAGTACTTTGTCATGGTGAGCAGCACTCAGAATGTGCATTGAAAGAATATTTTGTCTCTCGTCATTATAGATAACAGTGCATTAAGAGAGCAACGTGCCATGTGAGACAGGACGTAAAAATGACGCATTAAATGAGTACTGCGACAGAGGGCAAATTGGATCATAAACGCGGACTGTGGCTGTTTAAAGAAGACGCAAAATGGTGTGTGTGATAAGAGAAGCATTGTGTCATTAGAGAATGATGCCAATAGAAAATTCAGTGTTAGGTTTGGACAGAGATTGAATCATTCAATGATTGAATACCGTGCCATATGTGAGAAGACACAGATTGTTCAATGAAGACAGTGCTATGTCCATGTTGGACGCGGCATAGAATGGGTGCTTTGAGACAGTATGTGCAACCATAGACACGACCCAGAACCTTGCGTTGAAAGAATAGTGTGTGTTATTATTGTGTTATTGTGTGCCGGAATAGCTCAGTTGGGTAGAGCGCCGGACTCGAAATCTTGGTGATCCTGGGGTTGCGGGTTCGAATCTCCGCCGGGCCGTTTCGGTACAGGGGGATTTTCCCTCGGAGTTAACATTGGTTCTGACTCCATTTCCCATACAGTCCTTCGAATGAGACTATAAACCGAGGTTCGTGTGTGAACGCACGCATGATGTCTTGCACACACGTAAAATCCCATCACCAACTTTCGGAAGAGTAGGCCAGTTTGGCCATTTTGTATGGATGACACGTAACACTTAGCATGCACCCTGCGTGAGAAATGGGGAAAAAAAAAAAATGAAGGAAGTAAGGAAACTGAGTGAACGATACTGAACAATATTGACTGGACGACACGGAAAACGACTGAATGAAAACGGGATGGAGTGAACGATATTGAACAATATTGACTGGATGACACGGGAAACGACTGAATGAAGCGCCAGCTGGCAGCTCTTCAGTCGGCACTACCCAGGTAGGCAGCCCGTTGTGGAAGGGAGTGTTGATTGTAAAGCGCTCACAGCTTGGTCTCTAGCCGAGAACAGGCGCTATATAAGTATTCATTACCATTATTATTTATTATCATCATCATAATAATTATTATATTATTATTATTATTATCATCATCATCATCATCATTATTATTATTATATTATAAACAAGAACGATGTCGTCACCAAGAGACTGCTGTATAATGACAGAGCGCAGAATGCTATATTTAGAGAGTAGTGTGTCATGCTAGAAAGGATAAGGAATGGTGCGTTAAGAGAGAGCACTGTCATGTTTTGTTTAAAGCATAAACTTCAAAAGCACATTCATAGTTTCTAGCATGATTTAGTTTGGAAATAGGCTCACTTAACCAATCAACGATCAACTACGTTCTTCTACTATAGAGCACACAGCTGATGAAAAATCATCTGCTTGTTTTTTCTTTATCAAATGTGACAAACTTAATGACTTGTGATCGTCAAGATCAACTCAATGAAATGACGAGCTATTTAGACGCAGAAACGAGAAAATATTTTTATTCTTTAGTCTCAATTTGATCCCAAATCTATATTAGTTTACCCTCTTTCAACACAAAGAAATGGCATCATTTCTTCGCTTGGATTTGATTTCAACTATATCTATTTCACTTTGTAGATTTCCGTTTTCTTTTTCTCTTTGAATACATTCGTTTGTGTGAGCTGAATTGATGATCATGTTTTTAAAAAAATGCAATATGAATTACTTTAACATTTCTGAAAGCAGATTGAAGACAGACATTGAGCAATTTTGAGAAAAAAAAAAAAAAATGTGCGCTCGTAGTGTTCAATCGAGAGCGCGCGCGCACACACGCACACACACACACACACACACACCACACACAAACACACACACACACACACACACACACACACACATACACGCACGCACACACAGACACACACACACACACACACACACACACACACACACACACACACACACCACTCTCTCTCTCTCTCTCTCTCTCTCTCTCTCTCTCTCTCTCTCACACACACACACACACACACACACACACACACACACACACACATCACACACACCCTCACACACTCCAACACAATACCACACTCACACTCAAACACAATGCACACACACACACACACACACACATCGGAGCACCCTTCCTTCCAACATAATACCACACACACAAAAAATGCATATGGCTACAGACACACATACACTGACCGAATCTCTCTCTCTCTCTCTCTCTCTCTCTCTGCTTTATTGACCCCTTTTTTCTTTGCAAAAAGGAAAGGAAAAATAGGGTCACAGCAAAGCTTGATGATGGACATGATGAGGTATGAGATCACAGGAGGCGGCCTTGGCAACCAGCTCTCCCTGCTCCCTCACTGTCTCCCCCTCCCCCCCTCCCCCCCCCCCCCCCCCCCCCCCCCCACACACACATAGCCCCAGGCCGCCGCCACTCCTGTTGCCTGCTTTGTGTCCGCCAGTGATAGATGGTGCACGCT
>JADBJO010002898.1:250000-255000 GCA_016801955.1 Conus betulinus | reverse complement strand
ATTCATTTAGATATCTCTTATAATGCATTATCATAAATTTCACTATTCTTCATCGGTCTAATTTTCAATGCTTCCGCGATGAATTGATTTAATTACTAGTTCATCATCTGATGATAACACGAGAGAGAGAGAGAGAGAGAGAGAGAGAGAGAGAGAGAGAGAGAGAGAGAGAGAGGTTCATCCACATGCATTTTTACAGTGACTAACTGCTAGGATGTTTAAAAAATAGAAAAAAACCCCGGATGAATGAAAAAAAAAAACGCCTGTCAATGTAAAAAAGAGCTATAATTAAAAAAAAAAGAAAGAGACAAGGACAAACAGAAGATCGGGGGAGGGGGAGGGGGGGGGGCGAAAAAAGAAAAGAAGGGACAAAACAAGAAAGTAAAAGAAGGAAAGAGTGAAAGAAAAAAAAAAACGAAGAGAAAGAAAGACAGAAAGAAAAAACAAAAAAACAAACAAACAAAGAAACAAAAAAAGACATCAGCCAGGAAGGAGGAATGAAAAAAAAAAAAAACCCGAAACAAAGAGAAAAGGCAGAAAGAACAAAGCAGACAAGAAAAATGAAGAGAAAATTGATGTCGCGACCAAATCGAATCACAGCCAGCTCAAATTAAAACAGAGAGAGAGAAAGAGAGAGAGAGAGAGAGAGAGAGAGAGAGAGAGAGAGAGAGAGAGAGAGACAGACAGAGACAGAGAGAAGAAGAAGAAGAAGAAGAAGAAGAAAGAGAGTATAGCCGGAGGCACAATCACTCGCTGGCTGTCGCTCCCGAGACATAATTCAAACATCATCCTCACCCCCCCCCTCCCCCCTTCCCACCTCTCCCCACCTCTTGTTCCCCATCCATCCTGTCCCTTTCCTCCTCTTCCTCCTCCTCCTTCACCTCCACCCCCCACCCCCCTTTCGCCCCCTGAACTATGCACTCTTCATTTGAGACGCTCCCCTCGTTTCCTCCCCTGTGCCTTTTACCCCCTCTACCCCCCCCCCCCCCCCCCCCCCCCCCCCCCCCCCCCCACCCCCCCCCCCCCCCCCCCACCCCACCCCCCCAGCCCCTTTCCTGTTCAACTAGCAAAGTGGGTCCAGTTTCCACGTCTCACAACATACCCCCACACTTCCCTCATACTCCCCCCCCCCTTCCTTCCCCCCTTTCCCCTCGCCCTCCCATCTTTCCCTTCTTCTCACTCTTCCCCCTCTCCCCCTACTCTCCACCCTCCGCCCTTTCTCCGTGGACCGCGGTTTTTTCTTTTTCTTTTTCTTTTTTTTTTTCCATCCCACTATGAATTGTATGCTCACGTCCATGGAAATTTGTGCATGTGATTTTTCTCTGTTCATTCTACTCTCTTTGTGTTGATCCTGCCTGAAAAGAAACAAAAAAAAAAAAAAAACAAAACAACACACACACACACACACACACACACACACACAAAAGAAAACCCTCTTTACTCTTTCCCATGGTTTATGTGCCGTGTGATCCTTTTTACTTTTTCTTGTTATATTTTACTTTCCTTCAATTTCTGTTCTCTTCTCGGTTTTCTAGAATGGTTTGATATTCCCTATTTTTTTTTTTTTTTTATCGTATGGTTTTGAGGCCATAACAAGCCAGATTTTTTTTTTCTCTTTTTCTGATCTGGTGAGTGGGTAAAGAAAATATCAACTGTTCATAGGGGGAATGCTACCTGTCTGCTCAGCAGTGTCCGTCTGTGTGTCAATATTATGACATTTTTTTTCTATCATTCCACACTTTTTGAAAATGAAAAAAAAAAAAGAAAACTCTGTTGATTTTTGTGTTTCAATCAGGGGATGAAAGTTGAAGCAGAATTAACTTCAAAGAAATATCACCAAGCCGCCGAACGAAAGAAACAACAGATCAGAAAAAAAGGACGACGCGTTTCGACCTCTTTGGTCTTCTTCAGACAAGACAAACAACATTCACATGGAAGCGAACAACAATCACTTCTCTCCTCAATTTGGGCGCAAGAAAAAAAAAAGAGAGAAAAAAAGCACACACACACGCACGCACGCACGCACGCACGCACGCACGCACGCACGCACGCACGCACGCACGCACGCACGCACGCACACACACACACACACACACACACACACACACACACACACACTATTTCACATCCATTTCTGCCCAGTTTGAGGAAATAAGTGATTGTTCGTTCTTCGATTTCATTGTCGAAACGCGTCGTTTTTTTGGTTTTTTTTTTGTCTTGTAATCTGTTTGTTTCTTTCGTTCGGTGGTATAGTTATTTTTCTCTTAAGTTTAGTTTAATTTTCCGCTTATAGCTATCATGTTTGTCATGGGTGTTCAGATTTTGTGCATGGGTCTGGTGTTTTTGGGGGGCGTGTTTTTTTTTTTTTTTTTTTTTTTTCTTTTCTTAAGAACAAGCTGTTTTCAGTTAACGTGATACATGGCTGCAGCGTTAACATTGGCCTCCTCCCTCCTCTCATCCTTTCTGTGCCTTACTCCCCTCTTCTTTCTTTCCCCCCCCCCCCCCCCCCCCCCCCCCCCCCCCCGCTTCTTGTCCCGTCCCACCCTCATCCTTAGAAAGACACAAGCACTCTATTCATCACCGAAACAAAACCTAAGACAAAACTCTATAGGAAGCCATGTCAACAAATGATATTGACAGTGCATGATGGGCACCTAGTGTCCACACGTACGCACCTACACGGGCGCGCCCGCGCGCGCGCGCACGCGACACACACACGTACACACACGTGCGCGCGCGCGCACGCACGCACGCACGCACGCACGCACGCACTACCACCACCACCACCACCACCACCGACATTCACACAAAACTACCCACACCAATCTAACAATATCCTCTTAGATATCATATGAACGACATCCACACAAACAATCCTAACCAACCAACCAACCAAAAAAACCCCAACTTGCAAAAATTCCCACCCGAACGTGCACACTCATATATTCCCACCCGACTTCACCCCACACCCACAACACAATCATTCCCCCCCCCCCCCCCCCCCCCCCCCACATTTCCCCTCTCACCCCGTTTCCCCAAAGTCCCGTGTTTTCCACACACAGCAAGGGCGACAATGGTCATCCAGCAGTAACGATGGTCTAGGCTTCCAGTGCTGAAGTTGGGACATCCTGGGCCCGCGGCCGATCTGGTATTCTCAAGTGAGAGGTCCTTAGCTCTCTCTCTCTCTCTGTCCCGGTTTGTCCCGTTTCCTCAATGGGAGAAGAGGAAACAGAAGGAAGGAAGGTGGAGGTGGGGAGAGGGGAAGGTGAAGGGGATGGGGGATAGGAGGGGCGGGGAGAGTTGGTGGGGGTGAGGGAGGGGACTTTATTTCTGGGTATTATGTAAGCTTACTTGCTTTGCAATAGGCGATCAATACTGGTTTTGCGGTTGAAACAGAAAACGGTGATAATTGAAAACAGAGATCATCACAAGAAAAAAAAAAAGTGATGCCTGAAAAGAGTATGATCATCAGAAAAGAGTAATAATTACAAAGTCATAGTAATTATCAAGATGGCAGTGACAACTGAAAAAATAAAAAACCAGCGATTGTTATAAGATAACAATAAGGGATTATTATAAGATAATGATACTGGCGATTGACACACTTATAATAACGAGATATCAGTGGTCATCGAAAACAGTAATGAACATCAAGATAATAGTGAAATTTTAAATGAGTAATTTTCGTCAAACACACACACACACACACACACACACACACACACACACACACACACACACACACACACACACACACACACACACACACACACACACACACACACACACACACACACTTACACAACTAAATTGCAAGCTGGTAAAGTGATTTCTGAAAAAAAAAAAATTACCACCAAAATAACAGTGGTAATTAGATAATCAAAAGATTATTCAAACGATTAGCCAGCTGACAGTGCGAACACATCCCATTCCAACCCGACCCAAACAAAGATACAAACCAAAAAAAGCAAGCGACCAAACAAGAATTCAAAATCATTTTCCCATTAGCTGGGAAATGGTCGGAGAGTTTTTGAAGCAGTGACTGCATTTAATTTGACTCTCAATAAAAAGAAATCAAATTCTTTAAACCCGTGGTTTGTAAAATAGTGTTCAAAGGAACTGCTAAAAAAGAAAAAAAAATAGTGGTAAAGAGCTCGTGAACTCTCATGAATATTCAGATGAAAAGAAAACACTGCTGTGATGATGATATTCATCAGAATAATATTTGCATATCACTGACTGATCAACGTGAACATTTTTTTTTTTGTTCTCCATATTTTCCTTTAAATAACTATAGAAATTATATATTTCTTTTTTTTTGTTTGTTTTTTGGTAATCCCCTCATTATTATTCATCATTTCATTAACAACGCTCAGATGGCATTTCCTTGTTAACTCCTCTTGATTCACTCTTGATTATTATTCGCAATGTTTAAGTATTAACATTACTATTATTATTATTATTATTGTTCTTCTGACCCCCTCGACCCTTCATCCCACACCTAATTCCCAGCCCCCTCGCACCATGATCCTGAAAGATATTTATCCAAGACACATAACTCCTGTCACCACTTCCTACTAACCAGTAAATGGACGCTATACAGACACAGGCAAGTCTTTTGCCTTCGTTTGTGCTTGCGACTCCGGTTTGTTTGGCTTGTATAAGCCATTCAAAGATGGAACGCATTGCTTCTATATTGTTGTTCCTTGTTTCTCCTTCTTTTGCGTTCGAAGGCTATGCTAGATCCTCAATCCGGTTAGTACGGCCGCAAGAGACCCCACAGGTTCCCACAGCTTCTCCTGGACCTCAACCGCACTGGGCTACGTCTGGCGTCTCGAGGGCTTCCAAGGAGGGGAGAGACTGTAGGATGTGGGTAGGAGTTTGGGAGCCTGCGCCACAAGGACACTGGTCAGTGTGAGAGAGTCTTAAGACGTGAGAGATGGGAGAGGAACTGGCAGTGTCCTGTCCGCAGCCTGAAGATGATAACGTGAGCTGCTTTG